>CAUZXS010001194.1:72500-317077 GCA_963585895.1 Sepioteuthis lessoniana | reverse complement strand
GTTTGTAAAAAAATATACTCTTTTCAAATTAAATATTATTGCTATGAGCACATGTTCTACTAGAAAAATAACCTTGCCCGTTTAAAAATGATATTTTAGAAAATTAATCATGTCTACTGGTTTGTAAAAAAAATCCTCTTGTCAAATTGAATATTATAGCTATAAACACGTTTTCTAAGAAGAAATAACCTTGCCTGTTTAAAAAAAAAATAATATTTTGGAAAATTCATCGTGTCGTCTGGTTTGTAAAAAATATTCTCTTGTCAAATTTAAAATTATAGGTATGAGCACGTTTTCTAATAAAAAATAACCTTGCCCTTTTAAAAATAATATTTTGAAAAATTCATCATGTCTACTAGTTTGTAAAAAAATATACTCTTTTCAAATTAAATATTATTGCGATAAGCACATGTTCTACGAAAAAAATAACCTTGCCCGTTTAAAAAAAATATTTTGGAAAATTCATCATGTCGACTGGTTTGTAAAAAAATATTCTCGTGTCAAATATAATATTATAGGTATAAGCACGTTTTCTAATAAAAAATAATCTTTCCCGTTAAAAAATAATATTTTGGAAAATTCATCATGTCTACTTGTTTGTAAAAAAATATTCTCTTGTCAAATTTAATATTATAAGTATAAGCACGTTTTCTAGTAAAAATAACCTGGCCCGTTTAAAAAGAATATTTTTGAAAATTTATCATGTCTTCTTCTTTATAAAAAAATATTATCTTGTCAAATTGAATATTATAAGTATAAGCACGTTTTCTAATAAAAAAATAACCTGGTCCGTTTAAAAAAAAATATTTTGGAAAATTCATCATGTCTACTGGTTCGTAAAAAAGTCTTCTCTTGTCAAATTGAATATTATATGCATATGCACGTTTTCTAATAAAAAAAAACCTGGCCCATTTAAAAATAATATTTTGCAAAATTCATTATGTCTACTGCTTTCTAAAAAAATATTCTTTTGTCAGATTGAATATTATAGGTATAAGCACGTTTCCTAATAAAAAAATAACCTTTCCCGCTTAAAAATAATATTTTGGAAAATTCATCATGTCTTCTGGTTTGTAAAAAATATTCTCCTCTCAAATTGAATATTATAGGTATAAGCATGATTTCTAATAAAAAAATGACTTTACCTGTTTAAAGATAATATTTTGGACAATTCACCATGTCTACTGATTTGTAAAAAAATATTCTCTTGTCAAATTGAATATTATAGGTATAAGCACCTTTTCCAACAGAAATAACCTGGCTCGTTTAAAAATAATATTTTGGAAAATTCATCATGTCTTCTGGTTTGTAAAAAATATTCTCCTTTCAAATTGAATATTATAGGTATAAGCATGATTTCTAATAAAAAAATGACTTTACCTGTTTAAAGATAATATTTTGGACAATTCACCATGTCTACTGATTTGTAAAAAAATATTCTCTTGTCAAATTGAATATTATAGGTATAAGCACCTTTTCCAACAGAAATAACCTGGCTCGTTTAAAAATAATATTTTGGAAAATTCATCATGTCTTCTGGTTTGTAAAAAATATTCTCTTGTCAAATTGAATATTATAGGTATAAGCACGTTTTCCAACAGAAATAACCTGGCTCGTTTAAAAATAATATTTTGGAAAATTCATCCTGTCTTCTGGTTTGTAAAAAATATTCTCTTGTCAAATTGAATATTATAGGTATAAGCACCTTTTCCAATAGAAATAACCTGGCTCGTTTAAAAATAATATTTTGGAAAATTCATCATGTCTTCTGGTTTGTAAAGAGCAGACTGGTTTCTTCAGGCTTAAATAAGCAACTAATAGGAGAAAAGGAAAACTGAATTCAAAGCAGCTTTACTTAATTTAAAAATTGACCTTGTGTCAAATCCTGCTCATAACAGAGGTTGGGTAAATACACACTTTACTGTCTAAAACATTTTTTGGGGTCAATAATAATTTGACCAGATTATGGCATTCAATAACTAATATGTGAGTAGGTAAATATTTCGGTTGACCAGTTAGAACTTTTTTAAAAAATGAGTTCTATAACCATTCCAAATCAAGTATTTTGTTGTAGAAAAAAAAAATGATTTGATTTTTAAGTTTGTATTTATCCACCCCCTTCATCACAGGCAGGGTGTGACACAAGGTCAATTTTATGTGGACCAAAGCTGGTTTGAATATTTTTGGGAAAGGTATGAACCCCCTTATCCCACTAGATATGGATCAAATAGTACCACTACTGTTCTTCTACAAGGATAGCTTTGGCATTAAATAACCTATGAATGTTGATATGCCATTAAACAAAGAAGCCACACCAAACTAATAGAATAATCTTTGGATTTTCTTTATACAAGGTAGTTTTGCTGTATTTCTTTTATGAGATGCCTTAATTTCAGGAAAACCTAAAAAAAACAAAGAAACAAAAAAACAACAACAAACACCTGGTAAATCATGAGCTGGACAATTCCATACCACAATTAACCAGACACTTATAAATAGCAAAAGAAGTTTCCAGAAAAAAGACTTGTGCCATTTACGACTTGACTTAACCTCCTATTTCCGAATCAATGAGGTTGTCAGGATGCTATACTGAGTCAATCCCTTTCATGGAATGTGCCAGAGCAATGGGAGAATTAAAAAGCAATGCCCATCTCCTCTCCTATAACTTATTTGGTCATAAATGTGCCATGCTATGAAATCTATCGGTTCATCTCCCAAGCTATAGATAAATATACAGATTTAGATTTAAAACAGTTTTATTTCACCAATTCAGTTAAGCATAATTACACAGTGTAAAAGTCAAAACTGTTCTATTCTATTTCAAGCAATTCAGCTTTGTAAAATCCCAGTAGATAATGAAAGACTGATTGATTGGGTTTACAGCATATCAACCCCTAGTGGGTTATTTAATGCCAAATCAAAATTACAGTTGATGTGCTGTAATTGGGGAAAGCTGTAGCTAAAATATGATATATATATATATATATATATATATATACACAAAATATGAATAAAGTATATATATAGAATATTAATAAAATATATATATATATATATATATATATATATATATATGAAGAAAATATAGTGGATGTATATATGTAATTATTGTTTTTGAGAAGTTAAAAATATGTGGGAGTAATGACATTGTAAGTTGACTTCTGTCTTTTAACTAAACTTTCTTTTAAAATGTTTTAGATTTGATTTTGTTGATGAAAGTAAAATCTTTGTCAAATATTTTATGTGATTTAAATGAAAAGATAAATCAATTGATTTCATATCTAGTTTTAAGGTGAATTATCTTAAAAAAAATCAAAAATCAAACCAAAATGCTTTTTTTACTTCTGTTGCAAATTTTCATCGTCATTGAATACATAGTTTTGCGTAAAATTGAATGTCTTGAGGATTGCGAGTGTTTGCGTGTGTAAATGGCGTGGGGGGTGTAAAAAAGAAAAATTTAGAACAACACGTGTGTATATTTATTGCTCGACAAAAAGACCCCAAAGTTGCAGTTGGCATATTTTACAGTGCCAGTCAACAGGGCAAAGGTTATAAATGACTTGGTGATTTCTTTGTTCTTTTTTTGTCATTATTGATTGCAGTTCAAATTTACATTTAAACTTTATTTAGCCAGGTACACAATAACTGCTGTTGTTATGCAGTCACCCATCTGAATATTGAACATGTTCATCACTGCTTAACTTTGATGAACTGTAGATAAAGTAATCGGCTAAATTTCTTATTTTGAAAGAGTTCCACTTGACTCGGCTCCATAAAAAGGAAATCTATTAAAAGGGAAAAGAAAAGATAAGGGAATTTTACAATAAGTAAAAACGAAATAAAGGAAAATTAGTCTCCTTACAGTATGCACTAATTCACATAACCTACTATCATAAAAAAAAAGAAAAAAAGAAGCAATAGCCTATTAGTCATTTGAAGATTGGCATTATATTATATACTGGATATCACACCGCTACCTTTACATTAAATAAGCTTGGTGTTGAACACCAGCAGAAGATTAGCCAATCAGTGAAGACTAAGGCATTTATGAACAATGGCAAATTAGAAAGTCTACACTTAATGCAGCCTTGTTACATAGAAGGTGTATCTTTTGTATCCCTCATCTACAAACATGACATATTATGGGTTAAGTGCAGCAGCAAAACTTTTTTTGATGGTCATGAATCTAGAGCAGTTTTAAGATCAGTCAGAATACTGCGAAAAGTCCTGGAGACCTGAGGACTTGCTGTCACTCATATCCTGTGAAAGACAACTTGTTAATACTACTGTTAAAATCTCACTAGGAGTTATAATAAAAATAATACCTTGTAAGCAGTTATAGCTTCAAGTAACTATTCTTAATAAAAATAATTTACAGTTATATGATATTCAGCTATTTAATATGAATTCTTTTCAAACATCTATTTGACCAGTAGATGTAACTCTTCATTGCCATTACTTTCAAGTCTGAGTGGACCTGGGAGTAATGGCAATGAACGGATAATCCACACTCACCAAATCTCCAGAAGTGAAGCCTCATTATCAGATTCAGTTTAGCGTCTTGTTTGTTATAGGTTTATATTCTATGAAGTCAGAATGTTCAGCTATTACCAAAAAATGTTTTGCGTCTAAAGTACAATTAGTTTTTTACAGCTAAATATAAAATTCATTGAGAAAGTGTGTGAATTCCATAATCTTTGTCTGGCACAGTATATTTAGTTGGGTGAAATTTGTAACAATTTTTCCATCTTTATTTTTTAAATGACAAAAATGTTTATAGGTTATGTATAAAATATTATTTCACAGCTTTTCTTTCATATTCATAGAAAACAAATTTCTGATTGAAAATATTTGAAGATTTTTACACAGACTTTAAAGGAAAAATAATAATGTTCATTTTAATGCATTGTCTGAAAAAGATTACAAAACCAGAAAGTATTATGAGATTACGACTGCAAGAGTTGCTTCCCTTTTAAACAGTGAGAAAATGTTCAAAGTGAATAGAAATGAATATTTGTTCAGTAAATGCAATCTCTAATTGAAATAAAATTTTAAATTCCACCTTGCTGACAGAACTTAAAATATGCTGTCAGTATATCTCACAAAGGGGTAAACCGCCCCCACCAAGGTGTCCTGTATATATGACACTAGACTACATCTAGTGGTGAGTCTCCAGTTCCACAGATCTGTGGAGTACTGGTTTGTTTCATTATTCCCTGGTCCACTTTAGACTCAGAGTAGTGATATCCGTTAGGGTTCCATCCATGAACTAAATAGATCTATTCAAAAATAATTTGTATCCCATAGGAATACTTCCCGTCATCTAACTAGATTATTCATATTAGGAAAAAGTTAGAATCGTATCATAAAACTGTGTCCAAAGTATTTGTATAAGATAAGAATAGTTGATACCATAAAACTGTGTGAAAATTATGCTATTTCCTAACCTCCATGTGGAAAACAAAATTAAATGGGTTGATATGCCCTTAAAAACCAATTAATCTTCAAATGTTTACTATGGATTATTATTAGTTACTTAGAAACCATTAAAATGTATGCAAATTATTTGTATTACATTGGAGTACTTGAAACACTGAACCTGTGTGTAAACAAATTATTGTTTTAAAGAAATAGTAACTTAAATTATTTGATCAGTAATATTAGATAGGAATACTTGAAACCATACAACTTTTTGCAAATTGTTTGTATTAGATAAAAATACTTGAAACCATAAAACTCTGTGAAAACAAATTATGGTTCTTAAAAATTATTCTTACCTAAAATCAATTAATCATGTTTATAAGGTTTTATTTTTTCCTATCTAATATAATTATATCGTTTCAAGAATTCATATCTTTTAATAATGATCAAATAATTTAAATATCTATTTCTTATTGAAAATTATTTTTTGCACACAATTATATGGTTTTACATTTTCCTATCTAATACAATATATTTGCAAAAGATTTTATTCTTTAAAGAAATACTTACTAAAAATCCTTTGATTATTAATATTACATAGGAATACTTGAAACTAAATAATATTGTGCAAATTATTTGTATTGGATACAAATACTTGAAACCATAAAAAACTGTGTGGAAATTATATGTATGAAATAGGAATACTTGACCCCATAAAACAATGTGCAAACAAATTATTGTCGAAAGAAAGAGATCTTTAGATTATTTGATCCTTATTATTAGATAAAAATAATTGAAACCATATACCTAATTAATTATATTAGATAGGAATATATGAAACCATATAAGAGTGTGTAAAGTATTTGTATTTGATAGGAATTAAAAGCATAAAACTATATGCAAATAAATTATTGTTTAAAAAGAAATGCTAACTTAGAATCATCTAATTAATAATATTCAAAATGCAATTAAAAGCATAAAACTATATGCAAATAATTATACCTTAAAATAGCTTTTCTTAATGTCGGCTATCAAGTATTCCGATCAAATAGAAATTTTAAACAGATCTATTTAACTCGCAGTTCATTCATAAATGTGGGTAAGATCTTGAAACCATATAACTACTTAATTATATTAGATAGGAATATATGAAACCATATAAGAGTGTGTAAATTATTTGTATTAGATAGGAATACTTGAAAGTATGAAAATATGTATAACTTATTGTTAAAAACAAATCATTACTTCAAATCACTTGTTTCTTAGAATCATCTAATTAATAATATTTAAAATTCAATTAAAAGCATAAAACTATGTGCAAATAAATTATTGTTTAAAAAGAAATGCTAACTTAGAATCATCTAATTATTAATATTCGAAATGCAATTAAAAGCATAAAACTATGTGCAAATAAATTATTGTTTAAAAAGAAATGCTAACTTAGAATCATCTAATAAATAATATTCAAAATGCAATTAAAAGCATAAAACTATGTGCAAATAAATTATTGTTTAAAAAGAAATGCTAACTTAGAATCATCTAATTATTAATATTCAAAATGCAATTAAAAGCATAAAACTATGTGCAAATAGATTATTGTTTAAAAAGAAATGCTAACTTAGAATCATCTAATTATAAATATTTAAAATGCAATTAAAAGCATAAAACTATGTGCAAATAAATTATTGTTTAAAAAGAAATGCTAACTTAGAATCATCTAATAAATAATATTCAAAATGCAATTAAAAGCATAAAACTATGTGCAAATAAATTATTGTTTAAAAAGAAATGCTAACTTAGAATCATCTAATAAATAATATTCAAAATGCAATTAAAAGCATAAAACTATGTGCAAATAGATTATTGTTTAAAAAGAAATGCTAACTTAGAATCATCTAATTATAAATATTCAAAATGCAATTAAAAGCATAAAACTATGTGCAAATAAATTATTGTTTAAAAAGAAATGCTAACTTAGAATCATCTAATAAATAATATTCAAAATGCAATTAAAAGCATAAAACTATGTGCAAATAAATTATTGTTTAAAAAGAAATGCTAACTTAAAATCATCTAATTATTAATATTCGAAACTAAAACCTTAAATTGTCCAGTCTGCTGGGGCTGTTAATACACTGACTGCACCTCAGTAGAGGGGTAAGACCCTCCAATGAGTGTACTGGATATGACACTAAACAATTTGATTGTGAAGTTCAAATGATTCTGTAGCTTTGGGGAATGCGGACCAGCCCTTCATTGCCATTGCTCCCGGGTCCAAGCTGGCCAGGAATGGTAGCACCTTGTAGGGCCCTATCTATGGTTTAAATATAACTAACTGCATACTTATGCTTGACTGAATTGTTTGAATTAGAACACTTTGACTAAACTGAATACATTGAAACCATTACTCGTTTAATTTTTCACTAAATTTTAAACTTTACTTTTACACAAATAATAAGTTTAATTCTTAACAATTTAAAATTTCATTTTTAAAGTAGTAATAATCTTAATTTTGAACTATTTGAAAATCTATTTTTTGAACTAGTGGAATATTTTTTTATTGGAGTAATAAGTTTAATTCTCAACTTTCTAAAACTTTCCTAAGTAGTCATAAGTAAAATTTTAAACTTTAAAAAAATATTTTTTAATTCAATTTTATCAGTGATTTAAAAATTCTACTACTAGAACAGTCATTTAAGATTTTTAACTGTTTTATTTTTAAATATACTTTTAAAAAACCCTCACCTAAAAAAAAACAAACAAAGAAACAAAAAAAAAAACAAAAAACGAGCCCCTTCTAAAAAGAAATAATTTATTTTTACTTTTGCTATTATTTACTTGCTTTTTATTTAGTTAGTTTTTGTTTTTTTTTTCAAGAAATAAGTGAGGCTGACCTTAACGAGATTTCACTGGTCACACATTTACACACGTCGATTGATTGACTAATGGCATGTCAACCCATGCAGTCATTTGTTTTTCTATAATTATATAATTTCAATTGACTAATAATAATAACCATTAGAAAAGAATTATACCTTAAAATAGCTTTTCTTAATGTCGGCTATCAAGTATTCCGATCAAATAGAAATTTTAAACAGATCTATTTAACTCACAGTTCATTCATAAATGTGGGTAAGACCTTGTCGGTTGACGTCACGTGTTCTCAACTAAAGATAGTAATTTACAAAGCTCTTTGCTTCGATGTGGCACAAGGCCGAATGAATGGGGCGCCCAATGAGACTCGAACTCACTCGTGTAGGTTCGCTAGTCTAGCTTGCTAACCGTTACACCACCAGAGGCACCCTTCTCATCTAAGGATATTAGGTTTGAATGACCGGAACTACGATATGAGTTATTTTCTATCAAATATTCTTATCTAACTGAAATAATTTACATCGTATACTGTCTTTAGTATTTAAACTCCTTGATAAGGGCAATGTTGGAAATTAAATCCCCGTCTAACAAGAACCAATCATATATCAATTAAAGCACGTTTATTTATCTCCCTCTTTCAATATTAAAGATTATAGCAGCACTCCATGTTTGAACAAAGCCACGAGTTAAAATTTGTTCTGAATGTTATCTTTAACTACAGTAAAATCTATGAAAACGAGTTAAAAATAAAAATAAAAAAAAGACCACGTCTCATGATAAACTAGGTTTTTGTGTTTTATAAGCGTGTTCAGATATACATCAGAATATTTTCTTTTTCTTTCTTTTTTTTTTTTTGCGTGTGTGTGTGTGTGTGTGTGTGTGTGTGTGTGTGTGTGAAAATAAAATAGATCATAAATAATTATTTTTAAACTGAATGATGTTATATACTTTTTTAATTCCATAAAATTAAATATATTTATGACTATGAGTGTTCAGTATTATGCACAGAATAGGAGACTAAAATAAAATAATTTAAGGTTATATTAGATTAGATTATCATGTTAAATTTCTTTTCTTCATATCATTTTTTTTTTATGAAGTTTTCATTTTCATTAAAAAAATCTCAGGAAGAATGAAACTCGAAAAAAATATATTTTTTGAACTATTAGAATATTTTTTTAATGGAGTAATAAGTTTAATTCTCAACTATTTAAAACTTTTCAAAGAAGTCACCAGTATAATTTCAAACTTTAAAAAAAATATATGGTATCAGGTATTCTAATCAATTCGAAATAATTTACATCGTCTCCTGTCTTTAGTATTTATACCCCTTAAAAAGGCGAAATAGTAAAAAAATTCTAGTTTCAAATAGATTTTCTTAATACAAATAATTCACCATTGTCGGCTGTCAAAGTTTCATAGTAGCCCGCCATATTTGAAACAACCCACGTGTTACAATCTGTTCTGAACGTTATCTTTAACTACAGTAACATATATTTCTTCTTTTTTGTGTGTCCGCGTGTGAATGTGTGTGTGTGTGTGATATTACTTGAGAATTGAGAGTAAGAAGACTTTCATTATGAATTCGTGGCCCTAAAAAGGGCCGTTTTTACATAGAAACTAAACTAAATTGTTTTCTTCATCTCCAGTTTCTAGTTGGTTGATTTTCGTCTTTTTCTTCAACTTTGTCTTTGGTAGAAGAAACGGTCTTTTCAAATTGATTTTCGGTTGAATTTTTCTGCTCTGCTTTCATTAATTCTTTTTTTTCTATCAGCGTTTTATAAAGTTCTTTTTCTTTTTTTATTTTTTCTTCGAACAATCGGATTTGTTCACTGATCCTGTTGACTTTGGAATGAACAATTTTTCGGCTTTTGTTGGACGTCCATTTGTACCTGGAAAAGACACATTTTTTCTTCATATTATTTTTGACGTGAACAGGCTTCATTTCCAATCGAAATCTGAAAGAAGTAATATTATAAATCTGTAGTGGACCCACTTAGACTTGAACTCACTTGTGAAGCTTCGCAACTAGAGACTAGTTGATTGAAAGCACGTGTTTAAGTAAGAAACGAAAATGGGTGGAGTTTGTATATACTCGACACTGATTGGTTGATAGATGAGATGATGTGGTTGTTACGTCACATGAGCCGTGGAAAGATGACGTTTATCTTATCAGGCATGAAGTTGTCATCATTTAATTTTTTTTAATAAGTTGACATATGTTAATTAATAATCATGATGTATAATTTTAATGTAGTAATTTTTAGAATTGAATGTATAATTTTAATGTAGTTTTTAATTCTAATATCTTATTCAATTTTAATTCATAAGCATAATTTTTTTAAGTGTATAAAATCCTATCAACAATTCGTTTTTTCTGCATTTCATCTTAAAAAAGGGAAATAAATATGTTTTTTATGTAAGTAAACTTGGCGACCTTAGTCGAGGGTGACCCGAAGGCTCCCTTTTCAATAGCTATTACACCGAATGTAGGGGAGGGCGCTACTCCATTGCCTGGATTGCTCCACTTTACCCTTGATCCTTACCTTATAGTGCTGAGTGCTAAACAAGGTGGTATCAAGTACCATTTTATTTTTAGTATGACACGACCTGGGATTGAACCCCGGTCTCCTGAACCATTGGCGAACTCTCAACTCATTAGGCCAATGTCCAGTTTTGTATGCAGAATTAAGAAAATTCAATTAAATAATTTTTTTGAAAGTATTATTAATTCATAATTTATAACAATAAATAAATAATAAATCTTTTTAATTGCCTTTTTAATATTGAACCTCTTACCTGATAATAATTTACGTCTTTTATTGTTCATAAAACAAATTTTTATTTTTTTTTAAATTTCCTATCTTTATTAAAATATTTTCCCTTTTTCTTTTCCACCATTTTTATGTAAATATTCAACCGAAATTCAAAAAACAAAACTAGAAAACCTTTAAATGAGTGTTACTTTTGGTTTCCATACTTTTTTACATCAACCATTTTTTATGTCTTACAAAAAAATTAAAAATATATTTAAAAAAAACAAAGAAACAAAGAGACAAAACATCGCTCAGTTCCTTGCTTTTTTTGTTCGTTTATTTATTTATTTATTTTTTTCGATTAAAGAAAATCGTCGTTATCTAATAACGTATTTAGATTTTGTCTCTGGTTGGAGGAAAGAAAGTCAGAATTTTATGCAAACTTATCTTCTTTTTTGTTTCAGAACAGTATCTAAAAGTAAATTACTCTTGTAGAATCATAGAATTTAAAAGAACTGAACACATTAAACAATTCATTTAAAATCGAATATTCACATTTTGTGCGGTATTTTTTTTTTTTTTTTTTTTTTTTCAAAATCTTCTAATTTATTTATTTTTTCTTTATTTCACGTAAACCTTTATAAAATAAATCAAATAACCTGAAAAAAAAATAAACCCACTAAGTTTAACTGACGCATTTTAAAATTCATTTATTTATAAATAACACTAAAAAAAATTATTAAAATCTGATAATTTCCAAAGTTGTGGTAATTTTTGGCATCGACTCTGCTAAAAATGTATTTATTAACATTAAACCAGATTTGATGTGTTTTTAAAACTATTTAATGTGTTAACTTCAAACAGCTTTTTATAATCCTAATCTATCATTTAAATCTAATTCACCGGTATAACTATTTTATTTATTATAAACATTATAAGTTTTTTAATTGTTTTATTCATTTCTTTGTTTTTTACTTCTGTTTTTATTTATACAGGGAAAACTATGAAAGTTGAATAATTTTGTTGTTTATAGATTTCGAAGAAAAGAAGAAAACTTCCCTAAAAACATTTTAACAGTAATTTAAAAAAAAAATCTAAATGCATGATCTAAATGAATAAATAAAATAAATTATAATTAATTATTTTTAAACTGAAGGATGACATATATATATATGTTTAATTGCATAAAATTAAATATTCTTATGTCTATGTGTGTTCAGTATTATGCACAGAAAAGGAGACTAAAATAAAACAATTTAAGGTTATTTTAGATTTCTACAAACGACTCACAATTAGACTTGAAAGCTTTTTTTTTTCTTATCATAGCTATTAACAACAAGAAACTGTTTACCTTTCCAATTAACTTTTTTTTTCTTTGTTTAGTTGTTGTAGATAACGCATGCATGTACGTGTGATGGGGTCTATAGGAGAAATACGCTTATAAGTTATAAAATAATCAAATTTCAATTTGAGAAATTTTATAAAAGATGGAAAACACGAAAATAGTATCAGATTTATTTTTATTTTTCTAAATTCTAGTTTTTTTCTGCAAACAACCTGCAAGATGACGACCATTTTTTAACATGGCCGACATCGAATATCATCATCTCAATCATCATCCTCATGTCGACATTTGAGCATGGATGTTCCTGACCCTTTCGCACTGCTTCCCCCTATCATCTATTGCTTCTGGCTGTCTTATTATTTCAAATTTCGGCGGAAAATTTGGATAAGTTGCTCAAGTTTATTTGTCTTCATTCTGAATTCAAGTTAAGATTACGTTATCATCAAAAATAGTGTTATCAAGTAAATAATTCAATAAATGATATTCGTTATTTATTTTTTCATTTTATTATTCATAATTGTACAATATTTGAAATGTGAAATATGACTGTACCTTAAGACAAATAAACGGTAGTAATTTGATATAAATTTGCTACTAAGAAAATTTCGCCCTTTTTTGATATTTGAATGAACTCAAAAAATAATCAAAGTTATTATTTATGATTAAATTTTAGTTTTATTTGAAAGATGGTAACATCATAATTATCAGTATCAAAATTAAAATAACATTACTTATATAAATTACTTTCAATAAATTTTAAACACTTAAATTCCCCAAAAGATGAAAATTCAGGTTAGGAAAATTTGAAAAATGTTATCATTAAAATGTTTAAGGCCAACTACAGAAAAAACTCAACTTTTTGAGTATATAATATCCTATGAAAAATTGTTTATTTTGTATTTAATCTTAAAAAAGGGAAATAAGTAAAAAATACAATTAAATAATTTTAAAAATATTATTATTAATTCATGATTAATAACAATAAAAGTAACAACATGTGTTCCATCAGAAAAAAAAAAAATAACCTTGTCAGTTTAAAAATATTATTTTGGAAAATTCATCACGTCTACTGGTTTGCAAAAAAATATTCTCTCGTCAAATTGAATATTATAAGTATAAGGATGTTTTCTAATAAAAAATAACCTTGTCAGTTTAAAAATAATATTTTGGAAAATTCATCACGTCTACTGGTTTGCAAAAAAATATTCTCTTGTCAAATTGAATATTATAGGTATAAGCACATGTTCTAATAAGAAAAATAACCATGCCCGTTTAGAAATAATATTTTGGAAAATTCATCACGTTTTCTGGTTTTTAAAAAAATCATTTAGTTTAACTGATTCATTTTAAAATTCATTTATTTGTAAATAACACTAAAAATTTATTAAAATCTGATAATTTCCGAAGTTGAGCTTATTTTAGGCATCGATTGTGTTAAAAATGTATTTATGGGGTCCATAGGAGAATGACATTTATGAGTTATGAAATAATCAAACTTCAATTTGAGAAATTTTATAAAAGATAGAAAACACGAAAATAGTTTCAGATTTTTTTTTTTTTTTCTAAATTCTAGTTTTATTCTGCAAACAACCTGCGAGATGGCGACCATTTTTTAATATGGCCGTCATCAAATATCATCATCTTCATCATTTTCATCATCATGTCGCGCCTATCGTCCATTGCTTCCGGCCTGTCTTCAAGTCTATATCCCGTATTGGCACAAAGCTCCTGTATGTAGGTTAGAGCTGGTCGTCCTGCCTTTGCTCATCCATGTGAAGGGGTCCACAGGAGTATATCCCTTATGAGCTGGTCCATACTTCTCCAGCATTGTCCTGCATGTCTGATTTGTCTAATTTTGATAGTTTCCGTGATGGGTAGTAAGTGGCCGTACAGCCGCTGCTCTGTGGGGAGTTGCCACCAGGACTTATTCAATATTGAATATTGAAAGAGTCAGAAAAATAAAAGCAGAGAGTATACAGCCAGTACAATACTAGAGAAAACAGCGTAAAAATGTCGTTGAAGGCAAAATATGCTTCATGTGAAACAAAGAAACCCAATCCTCGGAAATCAGACAAGTTATGATAATAAACCTTAATAACAGACCTTATGAATATGCCAAAACTTTAAATGATGGAAAACTTCTTGCAAGTCTCAGTGGTGGAGATGCTAGTGCACAGGAGCTCAAATATGTTCTTCTGGGTTTCCACAAATATATGGGCCTTGTCTTGTCAGAAACATAATAACTTCATTATAAATGAAGTTATTGTTCTTGGCAAAGCAGCTAATATCTTGTCATATTATCTGTGTCTCTTTACATCTTTATAAGGTTAGAAGGATTTATTGGTCAGACTACATCACATCCAAACATGTAATATGGCTTTCTTTACCTGTTCACTCTGGGTAGTTTGACACAAAGTCAGAGCTGAGAGTAGCTTTTTTCTGCTCTGTCTAGCTAGTCTTTTACTGCAAGAGACAAACCCTACCACTTTATGTATATCTTCATTTCAGGGGTAGGGAAGGGCAAAACCAAAAAATATCAATTTTTGTCCTTGAACACCAAATTTGGACATATATACCCAAGAACAACTAACACATTTTAACACCTTCACTGAGAGATGCAACCATTCCATTTGTATTCAGTAAAAATTTCTTCACCCAATGAATGATTGTTGAAAGTAGAAATAATGGCAAAATATACAAGATATCATGGCCTCTTCTCTTCACATCTTCTTTCATATAATTCCTTTACAGCTTTCATATCCACGATGTTCAACCAGCAAGATAACATGGGGTAAGAATAGAGTAACCCAGAATGAAGTCAGATAACAAACAAAAACAAAATAAATTACCTTGAAACCCCATAATAGCATCATTAAGATCCCCTATCTCTTAAATTAGCAAAAGAAGCATCAATATATGCGGAAATTTTTAAATGCTGCAGCTTTATTAAATTTGGAATACCTATCAGGGATTTTTTTTCTAATCTTTTCTGTTTTTTCATTTTAGAATAGAATTTAATGCCTCAACATCATAACTTATCTCAGGTGAGTTTGGTTGACTGGCCAGTTGGCCAATGATTTGCCTGGTGTGAGTAATTTCTGTTGTGGATATTGCTTGAATGGCAAGAGAGAGTCAAGGAAATCCAAGCAAGCAGCATGACATAATACCGTTGATATTTCACTGAAAAATATTCTGAAAACATTTACATGCATATGGGACATAATAAATCAAACATATATGCTAATGAACCCACCACAAATTTCATTCATTAATAAATGAATATTGAAAATATTATTAAAATTGGATAATTATCTGAATTTTGGTGATTTATTTTATAAAATTCATTAAATTGAAAATTGATTATTTTATAATAAAAGAAAAAAAACAATGTATCCTCAGTTTGTTCAAACTCCTCCTTCTACTCGTCATCTATCAGCCGATCAATGTTGAGTTTATACAAACTTCGCTTATTTTCCTTAGATGCTCTAATGTCGAGTTTTCATTGTTCCTGAGATTTTTTAATTAAAATGAAACCTACATAAAAGATAATATGAAGAAAACAAATTTCACAGAAAAATCTAATCTAAAATAACGTTAAATTGTTTTATTTTAGTCTCCTATTTGTGCATAATGCTGAACACACATAGACATAAAAATATCTAATTTTATGCAATAAAAAATATATAACATCATTCATTCTAAAAATAATTAATTATAATCTATTTTATTTATTCATTTATTAGATCATATATTTAGATTTTTTTAAAATCCTGTTTTTACAGAAGTTTTCTTCTTTTCTTTAAAATCCATAAACAGCAAAATTATTAAGAGTTTAAAATCTTATGACTACTTTGAAAAGTTCAAAATAGTTGAGAATTAAACTTATTACTCCATTAAAAGAATTTTAATAGTTTAAAAAATTGATTTTCAAATAGTTCAAAATTAAACTTATTACAACTTTAAAAATGAAATTTTAAATTGTTAAGAATTAAACTAATTACCTGTGTAAAAGTAAAGTTTAAAATTTAGTGAAAAATTAAACGAATAACGGCTTCATATTTTTCTAAAATAAGACAAATTACAGCAACAAAGTTTATAAATAAAATTCAACTTTTAAAATATTAGGTTTAAACTTATTTAAAGAATTATCATAGCTTAGAATATCGTCATTGTCATACTTTTTATGTAATTTCCTTCATGTGATCGCAATAGTCCAATTAGAGTGATCTCCCTTTTACTACTTTTTTAAAGCAAGAAGAAAATCAGAGGGCTATACTTTTTTCTTAAATTATAGTTTATAAACTCACCATGACTTAGTCGTTTCGTTGAAAAAGGATATTGTCTTGTCAGTACGGACATTTCAATAAAGGGAAAGTGTAATTTAAATCAAGTTACAGCCATATTCGTGTTTGATTTCTCGCAAATTTAGAGATAAAACAAGCAAGGGGAGGAGGTAATATTGTTGTCTTCACCACAATCCAGAATATTTGATTATCAAGAAATTGTCAAACATAAAGTTGGGTAATTTCATTTTTTAAAAAAAGTTGTCCTAATTAACAAAAAAAGACAATCATTTTTGTTTTTATGAGAATATCAATAGCTCCCATTTTATGAGAATATCAATAGCTCCCATTAAAACTTAGAGACTGTTCAGGTTAATGAGCCTATATTAAACGTAATTGTTTGTTTGGGTATTTAACTGACTTTCCACCAAGTCAAATTATTTTAGAAGAATATTAAATTCTGAAATATCACATTTTATAATTGGTCATGAGATGCCTTTAGAAAAAAAGGATTGTATGAGAAGAAAAAATATAAAATGCCTGAAATTCTAATTCTTATCAATTGTAACAGATTTTTAATGAATAAAATTAAAATTTTAGAATTATCATTTACAAAGAAACTGGATTTTCAAGAATTAAATTAGTTTCAGTTTTACTCTGTGTGTGTGTGTGTGTGTGTGTGTGTGTGTGTGTGTGTGTGTGTGTGTGTGTGTGTGTGTGTGTGTGTTCCATTTATGAACTTTTCTGAAGGTGAATGAAAATAAGATTTAGTTTATAACATATACTTAAAATAGAAAATTTGAGAAGATTATCATAAAGTTAATAGATACTTAAAAAGCCAGTTGTTTTTAAATGAATGTCAACTGTGACAGCAATAAAATAATTTATTGGACAACATTTATTAAAACAATTGCTAGTAGCCCTAATAATTTACCAAAAAATAAAATGTTAACTTATTATGGATTGCCAATCAAATTATAATTCAATTTTTGTCTTAATAATTGATTTGTATAAAACTTGTGCTATTTGCATCAACATTTAAAGATTAATTGGTTTTTATGGGCATATTAACTGATCTAAGTTTGTTTTCTACATGGAGGTTAGGAAATAGCATTCATTGTATATATAGATTTATATTTTTTGTGTACTTTCTTAAGGTTTATGCACACAGGAATACAAGATATCATATAACTACCTAATACAAATAATTTAAATGCAATTTCATGGTTTCAAGTATTCTTACCTAATATCAATAATCAAATGATTTTAAGTAAGTATTTCTTTTAAATAATTTTTTAAATAAAATATGTAAGTAGCTCTGAGAATGCCTGTGGGCTGGAATCTTCATCGAGTGCATGTCCTGTTCCAGTCTCCTGGTTGCTATGAGGTATCTCCTCTTTCTATTGTACAAGCCTGGCAAGCAAAAAATATGGTATTTGTGTTCCTGTGCGATAACATCTCCAGCACTGAGTGTTGCAAGAAGTTTTCTTTCATTTAAAGTTTTGGCATATTCATAAGGTCTGTTATTAAGGTTTATTGTCATAACTTGTCTGATTTCCAAGGATTGGGCTTCTTTGTTAGACATGAAGCATATTTTGCTTTCAATCACATGTCTACGCTGTATTATCTAGTATTCTACTGACTGTGTATTCTCAGCTTCTCTTTTTCTGACACTTTCCAGTTTTGTGTTGTTGAACATAAGGCAACAACTTCGGTGATACTGTGCCTTGCTCTTCCTTAACATTACTCTAATGCCACCACCATCATCAAGTCTGGTGGGATCAAGAAAAATAATGTAGCCATCATGTTCAGCTGATAGATGAGGAGTAGAAGGAGGAGTTTGACCAAAGTGAGGATACATTTTTT
The DNA here is from genome assembly GCA_963585895.1 of Sepioteuthis lessoniana. Taxonomy (NCBI): domain Eukaryota; kingdom Metazoa; phylum Mollusca; class Cephalopoda; order Myopsida; family Loliginidae; genus Sepioteuthis; species Sepioteuthis lessoniana. The sequence continues at coordinate 298,532 of CAUZXS010001194.1, read as the reverse complement.
TTTCTTTTATTATGAAATAATCAATTTTTAATTTAATGAATTTTATGAAAGTTGGAAAACACAAAAATAGCATCAGATTTTTTTAGAAATGTCTTGTTTTTTCTGGAAATGACCCACAATAACATTTGAAAGCTTTTTTTATCACAGCTGTTAACAGCTTGATACTGTTAAGATTTCTTCCTGTAGGAAACCATTACCTCATATTGAAAATAAATCACCAAAATTCAGAGAATTATCCAATTTTAATGATATTTTCAGTATTCATTTATAAACGTGCCAGGAATTCGTTGTTTCTTCAGTATGCATGTTTCAGTGTGGAGGAATAATATTCAATGATTTGTATAAAGTTATATGGTTTCAAGTATTCCTATCTAATAGTAATAATCAAATGACTTCAACTAAGCATTTCTTTTTAAAAATAATTTGTGTGCAAATTTTTATGGTTTCAAGCCTTCCTATCTAATATCCATAATCGTAATAATTTCTTTTTAACAATAATTTGTTTGCACACATATTCAATGTTTCGAATTCTCTAATGTGATACAAATAATTTGAACACAGTTTTATCCTTTCAAGTATTCCTATCAAATACAAATAATTTGAACACAGTTTTATCCTTTCAAGTATTCCTATCTAATACAAATAATTTGAACACAGTTTTATGCCTTCAAGTATTCCTATCTAATACAAATAATTTGAACACAGTTTTATGCTTTCAAATATTCCTATCAAATACAAATAATTTGAACACAATTTTATGCCTTCAAGTGTTCCTATCTAATACAAATAATTTGAACACAGTTTTGTGCTTTCAAGTATTCCTTTCTAATACAAATAATTTGAACACAGTTTTGTGCTTTCAAGTGTTCCTATCTAATACACATAATTTGAACACAGTTTTAGGCTTTCAAGTATTTACAAGAATCATTAAATAAGTTTCCAGACTTTTTTCGTATGGCCACTTTTATCGAGAGTACACACATGAAACTCTACCCCCCTTCGAAGTAATCTCCTCCGGCTGCAATGCACTTGTTGTACCTTCCCAGCAACTTCTGGAAGGCCCCATGGAAGTCCTCTTGTGTGAGCATGTCAATGACCTTCATCACAGATCTTTCATCTCCTCAATTCTCTCATAACGACAGACTCTGAGCTTAGGGGATAAGCAAAAGTCACAGGGAGCAAGGTCTTTACTATAGGGAGACTGAGGAACTGTCTTGATGCCCATCTTGGTCAAATAGTCTGTGACAAGGATGGAGTTGTGGACTGGTGCATTATCCAGCTGGAAATGCCACTGACTCAATTTGAACAGTGCTGGTCTCTTCTGACGGAATCTCTGCCTGAACTCCCTTAAAGCCTCAACATAGTAACCCTAACCCTTTGGCCAATCAACTCTGATGTATTGACTTCCTTAATCCTCATCATCCCTCACAGATTCCTTGAATCTCTTATGCCACTCAAAAACTGACGCTCGACTCATGTAAGATGGTCGAAAAGTAGTCTGAAGCATTCCATATGTTTCTGTGGCATTTTTTTTTTCAAGTTTAAAACAGAATTTTATTGCATATCGTTCTTCTAAAGTGTCAGATTGCATTTATTATTCATAATTCTACGATATTTGAAATGGGAAATATAACTGTACGTTAAGACAAATATACGGTAATAATTTGATATAAATTTGCGACTAACAAAATTCCATTCTTTTTTGATACTTGAATGAATTTAAAAAATAATCAAAGTTATTATTTATGATTAAATTTTAGTTTTATTTGAAAGATAGTAACATTATAATTATCAGTATTAAAATTAAAATAACATTACATATCAAAAATATTTTTAATAAATTGAAAATATTTAAACACCCCAAAAGTTGAAAATTCAGGTTGGGAAAATTTTTTAAAATGTTATCATTAAAATGTTTAAGGCCACCTACTAAAAAAAACTCAACTTTTTTAAGTATATAATATCCTATCAAAAATTGTTTATTTTGTATTTAATCTTAAAAAAGGGAAATCAGTAGGTTAACATAGTTTTTATATGTACAATTAATAAAATTCAATTAAATAATATTTAATAAATTATTATTAATGCATGAATAATAACAATAAAAATAAAACACGTATTCCATCGAAAAAACAAATAACCTTGCCTGTTTAAAAATGATATTTTAGAAAATTCATCATGTCTGCTGGTATGTAAAAAAAAATTCTCTTGTCAAATTGGATATCAGAGGTATAAGCAGGTTTTCTAATAAAAAAAAAACATTGACTGTTTAAAAATAATATTCTGGAAAATTCATCATGTCTACTGGTTTGTAAAAAAATATTCTCTTGTCAAATTGATTATAACGTATAAGTAGGTTTTCTAATTAAAAAATAACCTTGCCTGTTTAAAATTAATATTTTTGAAAATTCATCATGTCTACTGGTTTGTAAAAAAAATCCTCTTGTCACATTGAATATTATAGCTATAAACACGTTTTCTATTAAAAAATAACCTTGCCTGTTTAAAAAAATAATATTTTGGAAAATTCATTGTGTCTTCTGGTTTGTAAAAGATATTCTCTTGTCAAATTGAAAATTATAGGTATGAGCACGTTCTCTAATAAAAAATAACCTTGCCCGTTTAAAAATAATATTTTGAAAAATTCATCATGTCTACTGGTTTGTAAATAAATCTTCACTTTTGAAATAGAATATTTTATGTATAAGCACGTTTTCCAATAAAAAATAACTTTGCCTATTTAGAAATAATATTTTGAAAAATTCATCATGTCTACTAGTTTGTAAAAAAATATACTCTTTTCAAATTAAATATTATTGCGATAAGCACCTGTTCTACTAGAAAAATAAACTTGCCCATTTAAAAATAATGTTTTGGAAAATTCATCATGTCTACTGATTTGTAAAAAACTTCTCTTGCCAAATAGAATGTTATTGGTATACACACGTTTTCTAAGAAAAATAACCTTGCCAGTTTAAAAATAATATTTTGGAAAATTCATCATGTCTACTGGTTTGTAAAAAAATATTCTTTTTCAAACTGAATATTATAGATATAAGCACTTGTTCTACAAAAAAAGAAACGTTGCCCGTTTAAAAATAATATTTTAGAAAATTCATCATGTCTGCTGGTTTGTAAAAAAATATTCTCTTATCAAACTGAATATTATAAGTATAAGCACGTTTTCTATTAAAAAAAATAAAACCTTGAATGTTTAAAAATAATATTTTGGAAAATTCATCATGTCGACTGGTTTGTAAAAAAATATACTCTTTTCAAATTAAATATTATTGCTATGAGCACATGTTCTACTAGAAAAATAACCTTGCCCGTTTAAAAATGATATTTTAGAAAATTAATCATGTCTACTGGTTTGTAAAAAAAATCCTCTTGTCAAATTGAATATTATAGCTATAAACACGTTTTCTAAGAAGAAATAACCTTGCCTGTTTAAAAAAAAAATAATATTTTGGAAAATTCATCGTGTCGTCTGGTTTGTAAAAAATATTCTCTTGTCAAATTTAAAATTATAGGTATGAGCACGTTTTCTAATAAAAAATAACCTTGCCCTTTTAAAAATAATATTTTGAAAAATTCATCATGTCTACTAGTTTGTAAAAAAATATACTCTTTTCAAATTAAATATTATTGCGATAAGCACATGTTCTACGAAAAAAATAACCTTGCCCGTTTAAAAAAAATATTTTGGAAAATTCATCATGTCGACTGGTTTGTAAAAAAATATTCTCGTGTCAAATATAATATTATAGGTATAAGCACGTTTTCTAATAAAAAATAATCTTTCCCGTTAAAAAATAATATTTTGGAAAATTCATCATGTCTACTTGTTTGTAAAAAAATATTCTCTTGTCAAATTTAATATTATAAGTATAAGCACGTTTTCTAGTAAAAATAACCTGGCCCGTTTAAAAAGAATATTTTTGAAAATTTATCATGTCTTCTTCTTTATAAAAAAATATTATCTTGTCAAATTGAATATTATAAGTATAAGCACGTTTTCTAATAAAAAAATAACCTGGTCCGTTTAAAAAAAAATATTTTGGAAAATTCATCATGTCTACTGGTTCGTAAAAAAGTCTTCTCTTGTCAAATTGAATATTATATGCATATGCACGTTTTCTAATAAAAAAAAACCTGGCCCATTTAAAAATAATATTTTGCAAAATTCATTATGTCTACTGCTTTCTAAAAAAATATTCTTTTGTCAGATTGAATATTATAGGTATAAGCACGTTTCCTAATAAAAAAATAACCTTTCCCGCTTAAAAATAATATTTTGGAAAATTCATCATGTCTTCTGGTTTGTAAAAAATATTCTCCTCTCAAATTGAATATTATAGGTATAAGCATGATTTCTAATAAAAAAATGACTTTACCTGTTTAAAGATAATATTTTGGACAATTCACCATGTCTACTGATTTGTAAAAAAATATTCTCTTGTCAAATTGAATATTATAGGTATAAGCACCTTTTCCAACAGAAATAACCTGGCTCGTTTAAAAATAATATTTTGGAAAATTCATCATGTCTTCTGGTTTGTAAAAAATATTCTCCTTTCAAATTGAATATTATAGGTATAAGCATGATTTCTAATAAAAAAATGACTTTACCTGTTTAAAGATAATATTTTGGACAATTCACCATGTCTACTGATTTGTAAAAAAATATTCTCTTGTCAAATTGAATATTATAGGTATAAGCACCTTTTCCAACAGAAATAACCTGGCTCGTTTAAAAATAATATTTTGGAAAATTCATCATGTCTTCTGGTTTGTAAAAAATATTCTCTTGTCAAATTGAATATTATAGGTATAAGCACGTTTTCCAACAGAAATAACCTGGCTCGTTTAAAAATAATATTTTGGAAAATTCATCCTGTCTTCTGGTTTGTAAAAAATATTCTCTTGTCAAATTGAATATTATAGGTATAAGCACCTTTTCCAATAGAAATAACCTGGCTCGTTTAAAAATAATATTTTGGAAAATTCATCATGTCTTCTGGTTTGTAAAGAGCAGACTGGTTTCTTCAGGCTTAAATAAGCAACTAATAGGAGAAAAGGAAAACTGAATTCAAAGCAGCTTTACTTAATTTAAAAATTGACCTTGTGTCAAATCCTGCTCATAACAGAGGTTGGGTAAATACACACTTTACTGTCTAAAACATTTTTTGGGGTCAATAATAATTTGACCAGATTATGGCATTCAATAACTAATATGTGAGTAGGTAAATATTTCGGTTGACCAGTTAGAACTTTTTTAAAAAATGAGTTCTATAACCATTCCAAATCAAGTATTTTGTTGTAGAAAAAAAAAATGATTTGATTTTTAAGTTTGTATTTATCCACCCCCTTCATCACAGGCAGGGTGTGACACAAGGTCAATTTTATGTGGACCAAAGCTGGTTTGAATATTTTTGGGAAAGGTATGAACCCCCTTATCCCACTAGATATGGATCAAATAGTACCACTACTGTTCTTCTACAAGGATAGCTTTGGCATTAAATAACCTATGAATGTTGATATGCCATTAAACAAAGAAGCCACACCAAACTAATAGAATAATCTTTGGATTTTCTTTATACAAGGTAGTTTTGCTGTATTTCTTTTATGAGATGCCTTAATTTCAGGAAAACCTAAAAAAAACAAAGAAACAAAAAAACAACAACAAACACCTGGTAAATCATGAGCTGGACAATTCCATACCACAATTAACCAGACACTTATAAATAGCAAAAGAAGTTTCCAGAAAAAAGACTTGTGCCATTTACGACTTGACTTAACCTCCTATTTCCGAATCAATGAGGTTGTCAGGATGCTATACTGAGTCAATCCCTTTCATGGAATGTGCCAGAGCAATGGGAGAATTAAAAAGCAATGCCCATCTCCTCTCCTATAACTTATTTGGTCATAAATGTGCCATGCTATGAAATCTATCGGTTCATCTCCCAAGCTATAGATAAATATACAGATTTAGATTTAAAACAGTTTTATTTCACCAATTCAGTTAAGCATAATTACACAGTGTAAAAGTCAAAACTGTTCTATTCTATTTCAAGCAATTCAGCTTTGTAAAATCCCAGTAGATAATGAAAGACTGATTGATTGGGTTTACAGCATATCAACCCCTAGTGGGTTATTTAATGCCAAATCAAAATTACAGTTGATGTGCTGTAATTGGGGAAAGCTGTAGCTAAAATATGATATATATATATATATATATATATATATACACAAAATATGAATAAAGTATATATATAGAATATTAATAAAATATATATATATATATATATATATATATATATATATGAAGAAAATATAGTGGATGTATATATGTAATTATTGTTTTTGAGAAGTTAAAAATATGTGGGAGTAATGACATTGTAAGTTGACTTCTGTCTTTTAACTAAACTTTCTTTTAAAATGTTTTAGATTTGATTTTGTTGATGAAAGTAAAATCTTTGTCAAATATTTTATGTGATTTAAATGAAAAGATAAATCAATTGATTTCATATCTAGTTTTAAGGTGAATTATCTTAAAAAAAATCAAAAATCAAACCAAAATGCTTTTTTTACTTCTGTTGCAAATTTTCATCGTCATTGAATACATAGTTTTGCGTAAAATTGAATGTCTTGAGGATTGCGAGTGTTTGCGTGTGTAAATGGCGTGGGGGGTGTAAAAAAGAAAAATTTAGAACAACACGTGTGTATATTTATTGCTCGACAAAAAGACCCCAAAGTTGCAGTTGGCATATTTTACAGTGCCAGTCAACAGGGCAAAGGTTATAAATGACTTGGTGATTTCTTTGTTCTTTTTTTGTCATTATTGATTGCAGTTCAAATTTACATTTAAACTTTATTTAGCCAGGTACACAATAACTGCTGTTGTTATGCAGTCACCCATCTGAATATTGAACATGTTCATCACTGCTTAACTTTGATGAACTGTAGATAAAGTAATCGGCTAAATTTCTTATTTTGAAAGAGTTCCACTTGACTCGGCTCCATAAAAAGGAAATCTATTAAAAGGGAAAAGAAAAGATAAGGGAATTTTACAATAAGTAAAAACGAAATAAAGGAAAATTAGTCTCCTTACAGTATGCACTAATTCACATAACCTACTATCATAAAAAAAAAGAAAAAAAGAAGCAATAGCCTATTAGTCATTTGAAGATTGGCATTATATTATATACTGGATATCACACCGCTACCTTTACATTAAATAAGCTTGGTGTTGAACACCAGCAGAAGATTAGCCAATCAGTGAAGACTAAGGCATTTATGAACAATGGCAAATTAGAAAGTCTACACTTAATGCAGCCTTGTTACATAGAAGGTGTATCTTTTGTATCCCTCATCTACAAACATGACATATTATGGGTTAAGTGCAGCAGCAAAACTTTTTTTGATGGTCATGAATCTAGAGCAGTTTTAAGATCAGTCAGAATACTGCGAAAAGTCCTGGAGACCTGAGGACTTGCTGTCACTCATATCCTGTGAAAGACAACTTGTTAATACTACTGTTAAAATCTCACTAGGAGTTATAATAAAAATAATACCTTGTAAGCAGTTATAGCTTCAAGTAACTATTCTTAATAAAAATAATTTACAGTTATATGATATTCAGCTATTTAATATGAATTCTTTTCAAACATCTATTTGACCAGTAGATGTAACTCTTCATTGCCATTACTTTCAAGTCTGAGTGGACCTGGGAGTAATGGCAATGAACGGATAATCCACACTCACCAAATCTCCAGAAGTGAAGCCTCATTATCAGATTCAGTTTAGCGTCTTGTTTGTTATAGGTTTATATTCTATGAAGTCAGAATGTTCAGCTATTACCAAAAAATGTTTTGCGTCTAAAGTACAATTAGTTTTTTACAGCTAAATATAAAATTCATTGAGAAAGTGTGTGAATTCCATAATCTTTGTCTGGCACAGTATATTTAGTTGGGTGAAATTTGTAACAATTTTTCCATCTTTATTTTTTAAATGACAAAAATGTTTATAGGTTATGTATAAAATATTATTTCACAGCTTTTCTTTCATATTCATAGAAAACAAATTTCTGATTGAAAATATTTGAAGATTTTTACACAGACTTTAAAGGAAAAATAATAATGTTCATTTTAATGCATTGTCTGAAAAAGATTACAAAACCAGAAAGTATTATGAGATTACGACTGCAAGAGTTGCTTCCCTTTTAAACAGTGAGAAAATGTTCAAAGTGAATAGAAATGAATATTTGTTCAGTAAATGCAATCTCTAATTGAAATAAAATTTTAAATTCCACCTTGCTGACAGAACTTAAAATATGCTGTCAGTATATCTCACAAAGGGGTAAACCGCCCCCACCAAGGTGTCCTGTATATATGACACTAGACTACATCTAGTGGTGAGTCTCCAGTTCCACAGATCTGTGGAGTACTGGTTTGTTTCATTATTCCCTGGTCCACTTTAGACTCAGAGTAGTGATATCCGTTAGGGTTCCATCCATGAACTAAATAGATCTATTCAAAAATAATTTGTATCCCATAGGAATACTTCCCGTCATCTAACTAGATTATTCATATTAGGAAAAAGTTAGAATCGTATCATAAAACTGTGTCCAAAGTATTTGTATAAGATAAGAATAGTTGATACCATAAAACTGTGTGAAAATTATGCTATTTCCTAACCTCCATGTGGAAAACAAAATTAAATGGGTTGATATGCCCTTAAAAACCAATTAATCTTCAAATGTTTACTATGGATTATTATTAGTTACTTAGAAACCATTAAAATGTATGCAAATTATTTGTATTACATTGGAGTACTTGAAACACTGAACCTGTGTGTAAACAAATTATTGTTTTAAAGAAATAGTAACTTAAATTATTTGATCAGTAATATTAGATAGGAATACTTGAAACCATACAACTTTTTGCAAATTGTTTGTATTAGATAAAAATACTTGAAACCATAAAACTCTGTGAAAACAAATTATGGTTCTTAAAAATTATTCTTACCTAAAATCAATTAATCATGTTTATAAGGTTTTATTTTTTCCTATCTAATATAATTATATCGTTTCAAGAATTCATATCTTTTAATAATGATCAAATAATTTAAATATCTATTTCTTATTGAAAATTATTTTTTGCACACAATTATATGGTTTTACATTTTCCTATCTAATACAATATATTTGCAAAAGATTTTATTCTTTAAAGAAATACTTACTAAAAATCCTTTGATTATTAATATTACATAGGAATACTTGAAACTAAATAATATTGTGCAAATTATTTGTATTGGATACAAATACTTGAAACCATAAAAAACTGTGTGGAAATTATATGTATGAAATAGGAATACTTGACCCCATAAAACAATGTGCAAACAAATTATTGTCGAAAGAAAGAGATCTTTAGATTATTTGATCCTTATTATTAGATAAAAATAATTGAAACCATATACCTAATTAATTATATTAGATAGGAATATATGAAACCATATAAGAGTGTGTAAAGTATTTGTATTTGATAGGAATTAAAAGCATAAAACTATATGCAAATAAATTATTGTTTAAAAAGAAATGCTAACTTAGAATCATCTAATTAATAATATTCAAAATGCAATTAAAAGCATAAAACTATATGCAAATAATTATACCTTAAAATAGCTTTTCTTAATGTCGGCTATCAAGTATTCCGATCAAATAGAAATTTTAAACAGATCTATTTAACTCGCAGTTCATTCATAAATGTGGGTAAGATCTTGAAACCATATAACTACTTAATTATATTAGATAGGAATATATGAAACCATATAAGAGTGTGTAAATTATTTGTATTAGATAGGAATACTTGAAAGTATGAAAATATGTATAACTTATTGTTAAAAACAAATCATTACTTCAAATCACTTGTTTCTTAGAATCATCTAATTAATAATATTTAAAATTCAATTAAAAGCATAAAACTATGTGCAAATAAATTATTGTTTAAAAAGAAATGCTAACTTAGAATCATCTAATTATTAATATTCGAAATGCAATTAAAAGCATAAAACTATGTGCAAATAAATTATTGTTTAAAAAGAAATGCTAACTTAGAATCATCTAATAAATAATATTCAAAATGCAATTAAAAGCATAAAACTATGTGCAAATAAATTATTGTTTAAAAAGAAATGCTAACTTAGAATCATCTAATTATTAATATTCAAAATGCAATTAAAAGCATAAAACTATGTGCAAATAGATTATTGTTTAAAAAGAAATGCTAACTTAGAATCATCTAATTATAAATATTTAAAATGCAATTAAAAGCATAAAACTATGTGCAAATAAATTATTGTTTAAAAAGAAATGCTAACTTAGAATCATCTAATAAATAATATTCAAAATGCAATTAAAAGCATAAAACTATGTGCAAATAAATTATTGTTTAAAAAGAAATGCTAACTTAGAATCATCTAATAAATAATATTCAAAATGCAATTAAAAGCATAAAACTATGTGCAAATAGATTATTGTTTAAAAAGAAATGCTAACTTAGAATCATCTAATTATAAATATTCAAAATGCAATTAAAAGCATAAAACTATGTGCAAATAAATTATTGTTTAAAAAGAAATGCTAACTTAGAATCATCTAATAAATAATATTCAAAATGCAATTAAAAGCATAAAACTATGTGCAAATAAATTATTGTTTAAAAAGAAATGCTAACTTAAAATCATCTAATTATTAATATTCGAAACTAAAACCTTAAATTGTCCAGTCTGCTGGGGCTGTTAATACACTGACTGCACCTCAGTAGAGGGGTAAGACCCTCCAATGAGTGTACTGGATATGACACTAAACAATTTGATTGTGAAGTTCAAATGATTCTGTAGCTTTGGGGAATGCGGACCAGCCCTTCATTGCCATTGCTCCCGGGTCCAAGCTGGCCAGGAATGGTAGCACCTTGTAGGGCCCTATCTATGGTTTAAATATAACTAACTGCATACTTATGCTTGACTGAATTGTTTGAATTAGAACACTTTGACTAAACTGAATACATTGAAACCATTACTCGTTTAATTTTTCACTAAATTTTAAACTTTACTTTTACACAAATAATAAGTTTAATTCTTAACAATTTAAAATTTCATTTTTAAAGTAGTAATAATCTTAATTTTGAACTATTTGAAAATCTATTTTTTGAACTAGTGGAATATTTTTTTATTGGAGTAATAAGTTTAATTCTCAACTTTCTAAAACTTTCCTAAGTAGTCATAAGTAAAATTTTAAACTTTAAAAAAATATTTTTTAATTCAATTTTATCAGTGATTTAAAAATTCTACTACTAGAACAGTCATTTAAGATTTTTAACTGTTTTATTTTTAAATATACTTTTAAAAAACCCTCACCTAAAAAAAAACAAACAAAGAAACAAAAAAAAAAACAAAAAACGAGCCCCTTCTAAAAAGAAATAATTTATTTTTACTTTTGCTATTATTTACTTGCTTTTTATTTAGTTAGTTTTTGTTTTTTTTTTCAAGAAATAAGTGAGGCTGACCTTAACGAGATTTCACTGGTCACACATTTACACACGTCGATTGATTGACTAATGGCATGTCAACCCATGCAGTCATTTGTTTTTCTATAATTATATAATTTCAATTGACTAATAATAATAACCATTAGAAAAGAATTATACCTTAAAATAGCTTTTCTTAATGTCGGCTATCAAGTATTCCGATCAAATAGAAATTTTAAACAGATCTATTTAACTCACAGTTCATTCATAAATGTGGGTAAGACCTTGTCGGTTGACGTCACGTGTTCTCAACTAAAGATAGTAATTTACAAAGCTCTTTGCTTCGATGTGGCACAAGGCCGAATGAATGGGGCGCCCAATGAGACTCGAACTCACTCGTGTAGGTTCGCTAGTCTAGCTTGCTAACCGTTACACCACCAGAGGCACCCTTCTCATCTAAGGATATTAGGTTTGAATGACCGGAACTACGATATGAGTTATTTTCTATCAAATATTCTTATCTAACTGAAATAATTTACATCGTATACTGTCTTTAGTATTTAAACTCCTTGATAAGGGCAATGTTGGAAATTAAATCCCAGTCTAACAAGAACCAATCATATATCAATTAAAGCACGTTTATTTATCTCCCTCTTTCAATATTAAAGATTATAGCAGCACTCCATGTTTGAACAAAGCCACGAGTTAAAATTTGTTCTGAATGTTATCTTTAACTACAGTAAAATATATGAAAACGAGTTAAAAATAAAAATAAAAAAAAGACCACGTCTCATGATAAACTAGGTTTTTGTGTTTTATAAGCGTGTTCAGATATACATCAGAATATTTTCTTTTTCTTTCTTTTTTTTTTTTTTGCGTGTGTGTGTGTGTGAAAATAAGATATATCATAAATAATTATTTTTAAACTGAATGATGTTATATAATTTTTTAATTCCATAAAATTAAATATATTTATGTCTATGAGTGTTCAGTATTATGCACAGAATAGGAGACTAAAATAAAACAATTTAAGGTTATATTAGATTAGATTATCATGTTAAATTTCTTTTCTTCATATCATTTTTTTTTTATGAAGTTTTCATTTTCATTAAAAAATCTCAGGAAGAATGAAACTCGAAAAAAATCTATTTTTTTGAACTATTAGAATATTTTTTTAATGGAGTAATAAGTTTAATTCTCAACTATTTAAAACTTTTCAAAGAAGTCACCAGTATAATTTTAAACTTTAAAAATAATATATGGTATCAGGTATTCTAATCAATTTGAAATAATTTACATCGTCTCCTGTCTTTAGTATTTATACCCCTTAAAAAGGCGAAATAGTAAAAAAAATTCTAGTTTCAAATAGATTTTCTTAATACAAATAATTCACCATTGTCGGCTGTCAAAGTTTCATAGTAGCCCGCCATATTTGAAACAACCCACGTGTTACAATCTGTTCTGAACGTTATCTTTAACTACAGTAACATATATTTCTTCTTTTTTGTGTGTCCGCGTGTGAATGTGTGTGTGTGTGTGTGTGTGTGTGTGATATTACTTGAGAATTGAGAGTAAGAAGACTTTCATTATGAATTCGTGGCCCTAAAAAGGGCCGTTTTTACATAGAAACTAAACTAAATTGTTTTCTTCATCTCCAGTTTCTAGTTGGTTGATTTTCGTCTTTTTCTTCAACTTTGTCTTTGGTAGAAGAAACGGTCTTTTCAAATTGATTTTCGGTTGAATTTTTCTGCTCTGCTTTCATTAATTCTTTTTTTTCTATCAGCGTTTTATAAAGTTCTTTTTCTTTTTTTATTTTTTCTTCGAACAATCGGATTTGTTCACTGATCCTGTTGACTTTGGAATGAACAATTTTTCGGCTTTTGTTGGACGTCCATTTGTACCTGGAAAAGACACATTTTTTCTTCATATTATTTTTGACGTGAACAGGCTTCATTTCCAATCGAAATCTGAAAGAAGTAATATTATAAATCTGTAGTGGACCCACTTAGACTTGAACTCACTTGTGAAGCTTCGCAACTAGAGACTAGTTGATTGAAAGCACGTGTTTAAGTAAGAAACGAAAATGGGTGGAGTTTGTATATACTCGACACTGATTGGTTGATAGATGAGATGATGTGGTTGTTACGTCACATGAGCCGTGGAAAGATGACGTTTATCTTATCAGGCATGAAGTTGTCATCATTTAATTTTTTTTAATAAGTTGACATATGTTAATTAATAATCATGATGTATAATTTTAATGTAGTAATTTTTAGAATTGAATGTATAATTTTAATGTAGTTTTTAATTCTAATATCTTATTCAATTTTAATTCATAAGCATAATTTTTTTAAGTGTATAAAATCCTATCAACAATTCGTTTTTTCTGCATTTCATCTTAAAAAAGGGAAATAAATATGTTTTTTATGTAAGTAAACTTGGCGACCTTAGTCGAGGGTGACCCGAAGGCTCCCTTTTCAATAGCTATTACACCGAATGTAGGGGAGGGCGCTACTCCATTGCCTGGATTGCTCCACTTTACCCTTGATCCTTACCTTATAGTGCTGAGTGCTAAACAAGGTGGTATCAAGTACCATTTTATTTTTAGTATGACACGACCTGGGATTGAACCCCGGTCTCCTGAACCATTGGCGAACTCTCAACTCATTAGGCCAATGTCCAGTTTTGTATGCAGAATTAAGAAAATTCAATTAAATAATTTTTTTGAAAGTATTATTAATTCATAATTTATAACAATAAATAAATAATAAATCTTTTTAATTGCCTTTTTAATATTGAACCTCTTACCTGATAATAATTTACGTCTTTTATTGTTCATAAAACAAATTTTTATTTTTTTTTAAATTTCCTATCTTTATTAAAATATTTTCCCTTTTTCTTTTCCACCATTTTTATGTAAATATTCAACCGAAATTCAAAAAACAAAACTAGAAAACCTTTAAATGAGTGTTACTTTTGGTTTCCATACTTTTTTACATCAACCATTTTTTATGTCTTACAAAAAAATTAAAAATATATTTAAAAAAAACAAAGAAACAAAGAGACAAAACATCGCTCAGTTCCTTGCTTTTTTTGTTCGTTTATTTATTTATTTATTTTTTTCGATTAAAGAAAATCGTCGTTATCTAATAACGTATTTAGATTTTGTCTCTGGTTGGAGGAAAGAAAGTCAGAATTTTATGCAAACTTATCTTCTTTTTTGTTTCAGAACAGTATCTAAAAGTAAATTACTCTTGTAGAATCATAGAATTTAAAAGAACTGAACACATTAAACAATTCATTTAAAATCGAATATTCACATTTTGTGCGGTATTTTTTTTTTTTTTTTTTTTTTTTCAAAATCTTCTAATTTATTTATTTTTTCTTTATTTCACGTAAACCTTTATAAAATAAATCAAATAACCTGAAAAAAAAATAAACCCACTAAGTTTAACTGACGCATTTTAAAATTCATTTATTTATAAATAACACTAAAAAAAATTATTAAAATCTGATAATTTCCAAAGTTGTGGTAATTTTTGGCATCGACTCTGCTAAAAATGTATTTATTAACATTAAACCAGATTTGATGTGTTTTTAAAACTATTTAATGTGTTAACTTCAAACAGCTTTTTATAATCCTAATCTATCATTTAAATCTAATTCACCGGTATAACTATTTTATTTATTATAAACATTATAAGTTTTTTAATTGTTTTATTCATTTCTTTGTTTTTTACTTCTGTTTTTATTTATACAGGGAAAACTATGAAAGTTGAATAATTTTGTTGTTTATAGATTTCGAAGAAAAGAAGAAAACTTCCCTAAAAACATTTTAACAGTAATTTAAAAAAAAAATCTAAATGCATGATCTAAATGAATAAATAAAATAAATTATAATTAATTATTTTTAAACTGAAGGATGACATATATATATATGTTTAATTGCATAAAATTAAATATTCTTATGTCTATGTGTGTTCAGTATTATGCACAGAAAAGGAGACTAAAATAAAACAATTTAAGGTTATTTTAGATTTCTACAAACGACTCACAATTAGACTTGAAAGCTTTTTTTTTTCTTATCATAGCTATTAACAACAAGAAACTGTTTACCTTTCCAATTAACTTTTTTTTTCTTTGTTTAGTTGTTGTAGATAACGCATGCATGTACGTGTGATGGGGTCTATAGGAGAAATACGCTTATAAGTTATAAAATAATCAAATTTCAATTTGAGAAATTTTATAAAAGATGGAAAACACGAAAATAGTATCAGATTTATTTTTATTTTTCTAAATTCTAGTTTTTTTCTGCAAACAACCTGCAAGATGACGACCATTTTTTAACATGGCCGACATCGAATATCATCATCTCAATCATCATCCTCATGTCGACATTTGAGCATGGATGTTCCTGACCCTTTCGCACTGCTTCCCCCTATCATCTATTGCTTCTGGCTGTCTTATTATTTCAAATTTCGGCGGAAAATTTGGATAAGTTGCTCAAGTTTATTTGTCTTCATTCTGAATTCAAGTTAAGATTACGTTATCATCAAAAATAGTGTTATCAAGTAAATAATTCAATAAATGATATTCGTTATTTATTTTTTCATTTTATTATTCATAATTGTACAATATTTGAAATGTGAAATATGACTGTACCTTAAGACAAATAAACGGTAGTAATTTGATATAAATTTGCTACTAAGAAAATTTCGCCCTTTTTTGATATTTGAATGAACTCAAAAAATAATCAAAGTTATTATTTATGATTAAATTTTAGTTTTATTTGAAAGATGGTAACATCATAATTATCAGTATCAAAATTAAAATAACATTACTTATATAAATTACTTTCAATAAATTTTAAACACTTAAATTCCCCAAAAGATGAAAATTCAGGTTAGGAAAATTTGAAAAATGTTATCATTAAAATGTTTAAGGCCAACTACAGAAAAAACTCAACTTTTTGAGTATATAATATCCTATGAAAAATTGTTTATTTTGTATTTAATCTTAAAAAAGGGAAATAAGTAAAAAATACAATTAAATAATTTTAAAAATATTATTATTAATTCATGATTAATAACAATAAAAGTAACAACATGTGTTCCATCAGAAAAAAAAAAAATAACCTTGTCAGTTTAAAAATATTATTTTGGAAAATTCATCACGTCTACTGGTTTGCAAAAAAATATTCTCTCGTCAAATTGAATATTATAAGTATAAGGATGTTTTCTAATAAAAAATAACCTTGTCAGTTTAAAAATAATATTTTGGAAAATTCATCACGTCTACTGGTTTGCAAAAAAATATTCTCTTGTCAAATTGAATATTATAGGTATAAGCACATGTTCTAATAAGAAAAATAACCATGCCCGTTTAGAAATAATATTTTGGAAAATTCATCACGTTTTCTGGTTTTTAAAAAAATCATTTAGTTTAACTGATTCATTTTAAAATTCATTTATTTGTAAATAACACTAAAAATTTATTAAAATCTGATAATTTCCGAAGTTGAGCTTATTTTAGGCATCGATTGTGTTAAAAATGTATTTATGGGGTCCATAGGAGAATGACATTTATGAGTTATGAAATAATCAAACTTCAATTTGAGAAATTTTATAAAAGATAGAAAACACGAAAATAGTTTCAGATTTTTTTTTTTTTTTCTAAATTCTAGTTTTATTCTGCAAACAACCTGCGAGATGGCGACCATTTTTTAATATGGCCGTCATCAAATATCATCATCTTCATCATTTTCATCATCATGTCGCGCCTATCGTCCATTGCTTCCGGCCTGTCTTCAAGTCTATATCCCGTATTGGCACAAAGCTCCTGTATGTAGGTTAGAGCTGGTCGTCCTGCCTTTGCTCATCCATGTGAAGGGGTCCACAGGAGTATATCCCTTATGAGCTGGTCCATACTTCTCCAGCATTGTCCTGCATGTCTGATTTGTCTAATTTTGATAGTTTCCGTGATGGGTAGTAAGTGGCCGTACAGCCGCTGCTCTGTGGGGAGTTGCCACCAGGACTTATTCAATATTGAATATTGAAAGAGTCAGAAAAATAAAAGCAGAGAGTATACAGCCAGTACAATACTAGAGAAAACAGCGTAAAAATGTCGTTGAAGGCAAAATATGCTTCATGTGAAACAAAGAAACCCAATCCTCGGAAATCAGACAAGTTATGATAATAAACCTTAATAACAGACCTTATGAATATGCCAAAACTTTAAATGATGGAAAACTTCTTGCAAGTCTCAGTGGTGGAGATGCTAGTGCACAGGAGCTCAAATATGTTCTTCTGGGTTTCCACAAATATATGGGCCTTGTCTTGTCAGAAACATAATAACTTCATTATAAATGAAGTTATTGTTCTTGGCAAAGCAGCTAATATCTTGTCATATTATCTGTGTCTCTTTACATCTTTATAAGGTTAGAAGGATTTATTGGTCAGACTACATCACATCCAAACATGTAATATGGCTTTCTTTACCTGTTCACTCTGGGTAGTTTGACACAAAGTCAGAGCTGAGAGTAGCTTTTTTCTGCTCTGTCTAGCTAGTCTTTTACTGCAAGAGACAAACCCTACCACTTTATGTATATCTTCATTTCAGGGGTAGGGAAGGGCAAAACCAAAAAATATCAATTTTTGTCCTTGAACACCAAATTTGGACATATATACCCAAGAACAACTAACACATTTTAACACCTTCACTGAGAGATGCAACCATTCCATTTGTATTCAGTAAAAATTTCTTCACCCAATGAATGATTGTTGAAAGTAGAAATAATGGCAAAATATACAAGATATCATGGCCTCTTCTCTTCACATCTTCTTTCATATAATTCCTTTACAGCTTTCATATCCACGATGTTCAACCAGCAAGATAACATGGGGTAAGAATAGAGTAACCCAGAATGAAGTCAGATAACAAACAAAAACAAAATAAATTACCTTGAAACCCCATAATAGCATCATTAAGATCCCCTATCTCTTAAATTAGCAAAAGAAGCATCAATATATGCGGAAATTTTTAAATGCTGCAGCTTTATTAAATTTGGAATACCTATCAGGGATTTTTTTTCTAATCTTTTCTGTTTTTTCATTTTAGAATAGAATTTAATGCCTCAACATCATAACTTATCTCAGGTGAGTTTGGTTGACTGGCCAGTTGGCCAATGATTTGCCTGGTGTGAGTAATTTCTGTTGTGGATATTGCTTGAATGGCAAGAGAGAGTCAAGGAAATCCAAGCAAGCAGCATGACATAATACCGTTGATATTTCACTGAAAAATATTCTGAAAACATTTACATGCATATGGGACATAATAAATCAAACATATATGCTAATGAACCCACCACAAATTTCATTCATTAATAAATGAATATTGAAAATATTATTAAAATTGGATAATTATCTGAATTTTGGTGATTTATTTTATAAAATTCATTAAATTGAAAATTGATTATTTTATAATAAAAGAAAAAAAACAATGTATCCTCAGTTTGTTCAAACTCCTCCTTCTACTCGTCATCTATCAGCCGATCAATGTTGAGTTTATACAAACTTCGCTTATTTTCCTTAGATGCTCTAATGTCGAGTTTTCATTGTTCCTGAGATTTTTTAATTAAAATGAAACCTACATAAAAGATAATATGAAGAAAACAAATTTCACAGAAAAATCTAATCTAAAATAACGTTAAATTGTTTTATTTTAGTCTCCTATTTGTGCATAATGCTGAACACACATAGACATAAAAATATCTAATTTTATGCAATAAAAAATATATAACATCATTCATTCTAAAAATAATTAATTATAATCTATTTTATTTATTCATTTATTAGATCATATATTTAGATTTTTTTAAAATCCTGTTTTTACAGAAGTTTTCTTCTTTTCTTTAAAATCCATAAACAGCAAAATTATTAAGAGTTTAAAATCTTATGACTACTTTGAAAAGTTCAAAATAGTTGAGAATTAAACTTATTACTCCATTAAAAGAATTTTAATAGTTTAAAAAATTGATTTTCAAATAGTTCAAAATTAAACTTATTACAACTTTAAAAATGAAATTTTAAATTGTTAAGAATTAAACTAATTACCTGTGTAAAAGTAAAGTTTAAAATTTAGTGAAAAATTAAACGAATAACGGCTTCATATTTTTCTAAAATAAGACAAATTACAGCAACAAAGTTTATAAATAAAATTCAACTTTTAAAATATTAGGTTTAAACTTATTTAAAGAATTATCATAGCTTAGAATATCGTCATTGTCATACTTTTTATGTAATTTCCTTCATGTGATCGCAATAGTCCAATTAGAGTGATCTCCCTTTTACTACTTTTTTAAAGCAAGAAGAAAATCAGAGGGCTATACTTTTTTCTTAAATTATAGTTTATAAACTCACCATGACTTAGTCGTTTCGTTGAAAAAGGATATTGTCTTGTCAGTACGGACATTTCAATAAAGGGAAAGTGTAATTTAAATCAAGTTACAGCCATATTCGTGTTTGATTTCTCGCAAATTTAGAGATAAAACAAGCAAGGGGAGGAGGTAATATTGTTGTCTTCACCACAATCCAGAATATTTGATTATCAAGAAATTGTCAAACATAAAGTTGGGTAATTTCATTTTTTAAAAAAAGTTGTCCTAATTAACAAAAAAAGACAATCATTTTTGTTTTTATGAGAATATCAATAGCTCCCATTTTATGAGAATATCAATAGCTCCCATTAAAACTTAGAGACTGTTCAGGTTAATGAGCCTATATTAAACGTAATTGTTTGTTTGGGTATTTAACTGACTTTCCACCAAGTCAAATTATTTTAGAAGAATATTAAATTCTGAAATATCACATTTTATAATTGGTCATGAGATGCCTTTAGAAAAAAAGGATTGTATGAGAAGAAAAAATATAAAATGCCTGAAATTCTAATTCTTATCAATTGTAACAGATTTTTAATGAATAAAATTAAAATTTTAGAATTATCATTTACAAAGAAACTGGATTTTCAAGAATTAAATTAGTTTCAGTTTTACTCTGTGTGTGTGTGTGTGTGTGTGTGTGTGTGTGTGTGTGTGTGTGTGTGTGTGTGTGTGTGTGTGTGTGTTCCATTTATGAACTTTTCTGAAGGTGAATGAAAATAAGATTTAGTTTATAACATATACTTAAAATAGAAAATTTGAGAAGATTATCATAAAGTTAATAGATACTTAAAAAGCCAGTTGTTTTTAAATGAATGTCAACTGTGACAGCAATAAAATAATTTATTGGACAACATTTATTAAAACAATTGCTAGTAGCCCTAATAATTTACCAAAAAATAAAATGTTAACTTATTATGGATTGCCAATCAAATTATAATTCAATTTTTGTCTTAATAATTGATTTGTATAAAACTTGTGCTATTTGCATCAACATTTAAAGATTAATTGGTTTTTATGGGCATATTAACTGATCTAAGTTTGTTTTCTACATGGAGGTTAGGAAATAGCATTCATTGTATATATAGATTTATATTTTTTGTGTACTTTCTTAAGGTTTATGCACACAGGAATACAAGATATCATATAACTACCTAATACAAATAATTTAAATGCAATTTCATGGTTTCAAGTATTCTTACCTAATATCAATAATCAAATGATTTTAAGTAAGTATTTCTTTTAAATAATTTTTTAAATAAAATATGTAAGTAGCTCTGAGAATGCCTGTGGGCTGGAATCTTCATCGAGTGCATGTCCTGTTCCAGTCTCCTGGTTGCTATGAGGTATCTCCTCTTTCTATTGTACAAGCCTGGCAAGCAAAAAATATGGTATTTGTGTTCCTGTGCGATAACATCTCCAGCACTGAGTGTTGCAAGAAGTTTTCTTTCATTTAAAGTTTTGGCATATTCATAAGGTCTGTTATTAAGGTTTATTGTCATAACTTGTCTGATTTCCAAGGATTGGGCTTCTTTGTTAGACATGAAGCATATTTTGCTTTCAATCACATGTCTACGCTGTATTATCTAGTATTCTACTGACTGTGTATTCTCAGCTTCTCTTTTTCTGACACTTTCCAGTTTTGTGTTGTTGAACATAAGGCAACAACTTCGGTGATACTGTGCCTTGCTCTTCCTTAACATTACTCTAATGCCACCACCATCATCAAGTCTGGTGGGATCAAGAAAAATAATGTAGCCATCATGTTCAGCTGATAGATGAGGAGTAGAAGGAGGAGTTTGACCAAAGTGAGGATACATTTTTTTTTCTTTTATTATGAAATAATCAATTTTTAATTTAATGAATTTTATGAAAGTTGGAAAACACAAAAATAGCATCAGATTTTTTTAGAAATGTCTTGTTTTTTCTGGAAATGACCCACAATAACATTTGAAAGCTTTTTTTATCACAGCTGTTAACAGCTTGATACTGTTAAGATTTCTTCCTGTAGGAAACCATTACCTCATATTGAAAATAAATCACCAAAATTCAGAGAATTATCCAATTTTAATGATATTTTCAGTATTCATTTATAAACGTGCCAGGAATTCGTTGTTTCTTCAGTATGCATGTTTCAGTGTGGAGGAATAATATTCAATGATTTGTATAAAGTTATATGGTTTCAAGTATTCCTATCTAATAGTAATAATCAAATGACTTCAACTAAGCATTTCTTTTTAAAAATAATTTGTGTGCAAATTTTTATGGTTTCAAGCCTTCCTATCTAATATCCATAATCGTAATAATTTCTTTTTAACAATAATTTGTTTGCACACATATTCAATGTTTCGAATTCTCTAATGTGATACAAATAATTTGAACACAGTTTTATCCTTTCAAGTATTCCTATCAAATACAAATAATTTGAACACAGTTTTATCCTTTCAAGTATTCCTATCTAATACAAATAATTTGAACACAGTTTTATGCCTTCAAGTATTCCTATCTAATACAAATAATTTGAACACAGTTTTATGCTTTCAAATATTCCTATCAAATACAAATAATTTGAACACAATTTTATGCCTTCAAGTGTTCCTATCTAATACAAATAATTTGAACACAGTTTTGTGCTTTCAAGTATTCCTTTCTAATACAAATAATTTGAACACAGTTTTGTGCTTTCAAGTGTTCCTATCTAATACACATAATTTGAACACAGTTTTAGGCTTTCAAGTATTTACAAGAATCATTAAATAAGTTTCCAGACTTTTTTCGTATGGCCACTTTTATCGAGAGTACACACATGAAACTCTACCCCCCTTCGAAGTAATCTCCTCCGGCTGCAATGCACTTGTTGTACCTTCCCAGCAACTTCTGGAAGGCCCCATGGAAGTCCTCTTGTGTGAGCATGTCAATGACCTTCATCACAGATCTTTCATCTCCTCAATTCTCTCATAACGACAGACTCTGAGCTTAGGGGATAAGCAAAAGTCACAGGGAGCAAGGTCTTTACTATAGGGAGACTGAGGAACTGTCTTGATGCCCATCTTGGTCAAATAGTCTGTGACAAGGATGGAGTTGTGGACTGGTGCATTATCCAGCTGGAAATGCCACTGACTCAATTTGAACAGTGCTGGTCTCTTCTGACGGAATCTCTGCCTGAACTCCCTTAAAGCCTCAACATAGTAACCCTAACCCTTTGGCCAATCAACTCTGATGTATTGACTTCCTTAATCCTCATCATCCCTCACAGATTCCTTGAATCTCTTATGCCACTCAAAAACTGACGCTCGACTCATGTAAGATGGTCGAAAAGTAGTCTGAAGCATTCCATATGTTTCTGTGGCATTTTTTTTTTCAAGTTTAAAACAGAATTTTATTGCATATCGTTCTTCTAAAGTGTCAGATTGCATTTATTATTCATAATTCTACGATATTTGAAATGGGAAATATAACTGTACGTTAAGACAAATATACGGTAATAATTTGATATAAATTTGCGACTAACAAAATTCCATTCTTTTTTGATACTTGAATGAATTTAAAAAATAATCAAAGTTATTATTTATGATTAAATTTTAGTTTTATTTGAAAGATAGTAACATTATAATTATCAGTATTAAAATTAAAATAACATTACATATCAAAAATATTTTTAATAAATTGAAAATATTTAAACACCCCAAAAGTTGAAAATTCAGGTTGGGAAAATTTTTTAAAATGTTATCATTAAAATGTTTAAGGCCACCTACTAAAAAAAACTCAACTTTTTTAAGTATATAATATCCTATCAAAAATTGTTTATTTTGTATTTAATCTTAAAAAAGGGAAATCAGTAGGTTAACATAGTTTTTATATGTACAATTAATAAAATTCAATTAAATAATATTTAATAAATTATTATTAATGCATGAATAATAACAATAAAAATAAAACACGTATTCCATCGAAAAAACAAATAACCTTGCCTGTTTAAAAATGATATTTTAGAAAATTCATCATGTCTGCTGGTATGTAAAAAAAAATTCTCTTGTCAAATTGGATATCAGAGGTATAAGCAGGTTTTCTAATAAAAAAAAAACATTGACTGTTTAAAAATAATATTCTGGAAAATTCATCATGTCTACTGGTTTGTAAAAAAATATTCTCTTGTCAAATTGATTATAACGTATAAGTAGGTTTTCTAATTAAAAAATAACCTTGCCTGTTTAAAATTAATATTTTTGAAAATTCATCATGTCTACTGGTTTGTAAAAAAAATCCTCTTGTCACATTGAATATTATAGCTATAAACACGTTTTCTATTAAAAAATAACCTTGCCTGTTTAAAAAAATAATATTTTGGAAAATTCATTGTGTCTTCTGGTTTGTAAAAGATATTCTCTTGTCAAATTGAAAATTATAGGTATGAGCACGTTCTCTAATAAAAAATAACCTTGCCCGTTTAAAAATAATATTTTGAAAAATTCATCATGTCTACTGGTTTGTAAATAAATCTTCACTTTTGAAATAGAATATTTTATGTATAAGCACGTTTTCCAATAAAAAATAACTTTGCCTATTTAGAAATAATATTTTGAAAAATTCATCATGTCTACTAGTTTGTAAAAAAATATACTCTTTTCAAATTAAATATTATTGCGATAAGCACCTGTTCTACTAGAAAAATAAACTTGCCCATTTAAAAATAATGTTTTGGAAAATTCATCATGTCTACTGATTTGTAAAAAACTTCTCTTGTCAAATAGAATGTTATTGGTATACACACGTTTTCTAAGAAAAATAACCTTGCCAGTTTAAAAATAATATTTTGGAAAATTCATCATGTCTACTGGTTTGTAAAAAAATATTCTTTTTCAAACTGAATATTATAGATATAAGCACTTGTTCTACAAAAAAAGAAACGTTGCCCGTTTAAAAATAATATTTTAGAAAATTCATCATGTCTGCTGGTTTGTAAAAAAATATTCTCTTATCAAACTGAATATTATAAGTATAAGCACGTTTTCTATTAAAAAAAATAAAACCTTGAATGTTTAAAAATAATATTTTGGAAAATTCATCATGTCGACTGGTTTGTAAAAAAATATACTCTTTTCAAATTAAATATTATTGCTATGAGCACATGTTCTACTAGAAAAATAACCTTGCCCGTTTAAAAATGATATTTTAGAAAATTAATCATGTCTACTGGTTTGTAAAAAAAATCCTCTTGTCAAATTGAATATTATAGCTATAAACACGTTTTCTAAGAAGAAATAACCTTGCCTGTTTAAAAAAAAAATAATATTTTGGAAAATTCATCGTGTCGTCTGGTTTGTAAAAAATATTCTCTTGTCAAATTTAAAATTATAGGTATGAGCACGTTTTCTAATAAAAAATAACCTTGCCCTTTTAAAAATAATATTTTGAAAAATTCATCATGTCTACTAGTTTGTAAAAAAATATACTCTTTTCAAATTAAATATTATTGCGATAAGCACATGTTCTACGAAAAAAATAACCTTGCCCGTTTAAAAAAAATATTTTGGAAAATTCATCATGTCGACTGGTTTGTAAAAAAATATTCTCGTGTCAAATATAATATTATAGGTATAAGCACGTTTTCTAATAAAAAATAATCTTTCCCGTTAAAAAATAATATTTTGGAAAATTCATCATGTCTACTTGTTTGTAAAAAAATATTCTCTTGTCAAATTTAATATTATAAGTATAAGCACGTTTTCTAGTAAAAATAACCTGGCCCGTTTAAAAAGAATATTTTTGAAAATTTATCATGTCTTCTTCTTTATAAAAAAATATTATCTTGTCAAATTGAATATTATAAGTATAAGCACGTTTTCTAATAAAAAAATAACCTGGTCCGTTTAAAAAAAAATATTTTGGAAAATTCATCATGTCTACTGGTTCGTAAAAAAGTCTTCTCTTGTCAAATTGAATATTATATGCATATGCACGTTTTCTAATAAAAAAAAACCTGGCCCATTTAAAAATAATATTTTGCAAAATTCATTATGTCTACTGCTTTCTAAAAAAATATTCTTTTGTCAGATTGAATATTATAGGTATAAGCACGTTTCCTAATAAAAAAATAACCTTTCCCGCTTAAAAATAATATTTTGGAAAATTCATCATGTCTTCTGGTTTGTAAAAAATATTCTCCTCTCAAATTGAATATTATAGGTATAAGCATGATTTCTAATAAAAAAATGACTTTACCTGTTTAAAGATAATATTTTGGACAATTCACCATGTCTACTGATTTGTAAAAAAATATTCTCTTGTCAAATTGAATATTATAGGTATAAGCACCTTTTCCAACAGAAATAACCTGGCTCGTTTAAAAATAATATTTTGGAAAATTCATCATGTCTTCTGGTTTGTAAAAAATATTCTCCTTTCAAATTGAATATTATAGGTATAAGCATGATTTCTAATAAAAAAATGACTTTACCTGTTTAAAGATAATATTTTGGACAATTCACCATGTCTACTGATTTGTAAAAAAATATTCTCTTGTCAAATTGAATATTATAGGTATAAGCACCTTTTCCAACAGAAATAACCTGGCTCGTTTAAAAATAATATTTTGGAAAATTCATCATGTCTTCTGGTTTGTAAAAAATATTCTCCTTTCAAATTGAATATTATAGGTATAAGCATGATTTCTAATAAAAAAATGACTTTACCTGTTTAAAGATAATATTTTGGACAATTCACCATGTCTACTGATTTGTAAAAAAATATTCTCTTGTCAAATTGAATATTATAGGTATAAGCACCTTTTCCAACAGAAATAACCTGGCTCGTTTAAAAATAATATTTTGGAAAATTCATCATGTCTTCTGGTTTGTAAAAAATATTCTCTTGTCAAATTGAATATTATAGGTATAAGCACGTTTTCCAACAGAAATAACCTGGCTCGTTTAAAAATAATATTTTGGAAAATTCATCCTGTCTTCTGGTTTGTAAAAAATATTCTCTTGTCAAATTGAATATTATAGGTATAAGCACCTTTTCCAATAGAAATAACCTGGCTCGTTTAAAAATAATATTTTGGAAAATTCATCATGTCTTCTGGTTTGTAAAGAGCAGACTGGTTTCTTCAGGCTTAAATAAGCAACTAATAGGAGAAAAGGAAAACTGAATTCAAAGCAGCTTTACTTAATTTAAAAATTGACCTTGTGTCAAATCCTGCTCATAACAGAGGTTGGGTAAATACACACTTTACTGTCTAAAACATTTTTTGGGGTCAATAATAATTTGACCAGATTATGGCATTCAATAACTAATATGTGAGTAGGTAAATATTTCGGTTGACCAGTTAGAACTTTTTTAAAAAATGAGTTCTATAACCATTCCAAATCAAGTATTTTGTTGTAGAAAAAAAAAATGATTTGATTTTTAAGTTTGTATTTATCCACCCCCTTCATCACAGGCAGGGTGTGACACAAGGTCAATTTTATGTGGACCAAAGCTGGTTTGAATATTTTTGGGAAAGGTATGAACCCCCTTATCCCACTAGATATGGATCAAATAGTACCACTACTGTTCTTCTACAAGGATAGCTTTGGCATTAAATAACCTATGAATGTTGATATGCCATTAAACAAAGAAGCCACACCAAACTAATAGAATAATCTTTGGATTTTCTTTATACAAGGTAGTTTTGCTGTATTTCTTTTATGAGATGCCTTAATTTCAGGAAAACCTAAAAAAAACAAAGAAACAAAAAAACAACAACAAACACCTGGTAAATCATGAGCTGGACAATTCCATACCACAATTAACCAGACACTTATAAATAGCAAAAGAAGTTTCCAGAAAAAAGACTTGTGCCATTTACGACTTGACTTAACCTCCTATTTCCGAATCAATGAGGTTGTCAGGATGCTATACTGAGTCAATCCCTTTCATGGAATGTGCCAGAGCAATGGGAGAATTAAAAAGCAATGCCCATCTCCTCTCCTATAACTTATTTGGTCATAAATGTGCCATGCTATGAAATCTATCGGTTCATCTCCCAAGCTATAGATAAATATACAGATTTAGATTTAAAACAGTTTTATTTCACCAATTCAGTTAAGCATAATTACACAGTGTAAAAGTCAAAACTGTTCTATTCTATTTCAAGCAATTCAGCTTTGTAAAATCCCAGTAGATAATGAAAGACTGATTGATTGGGTTTACAGCATATCAACCCCTAGTGGGTTATTTAATGCCAAATCAAAATTACAGTTGATGTGCTGTAATTGGGGAAAGCTGTAGCTAAAATATGATATATATATATATATATATATATATATACACAAAATATGAATAAAGTATATATATAGAATATTAATAAAATATATATATATATATATATATATATATATATATATGAAGAAAATATAGTGGATGTATATATGTAATTATTGTTTTTGAGAAGTTAAAAATATGTGGGAGTAATGACATTGTAAGTTGACTTCTGTCTTTTAACTAAACTTTCTTTTAAAATGTTTTAGATTTGATTTTGTTGATGAAAGTAAAATCTTTGTCAAATATTTTATGTGATTTAAATGAAAAGATAAATCAATTGATTTCATATCTAGTTTTAAGGTGAATTATCTTAAAAAAAATCAAAAATCAAACCAAAATGCTTTTTTTACTTCTGTTGCAAATTTTCATCGTCATTGAATACATAGTTTTGCGTAAAATTGAATGTCTTGAGGATTGCGAGTGTTTGCGTGTGTAAATGGCGTGGGGGGTGTAAAAAAGAAAAATTTAGAACAACACGTGTGTATATTTATTGCTCGACAAAAAGACCCCAAAGTTGCAGTTGGCATATTTTACAGTGCCAGTCAACAGGGCAAAGGTTATAAATGACTTGGTGATTTCTTTGTTCTTTTTTTGTCATTATTGATTGCAGTTCAAATTTACATTTAAACTTTATTTAGCCAGGTACACAATAACTGCTGTTGTTATGCAGTCACCCATCTGAATATTGAACATGTTCATCACTGCTTAACTTTGATGAACTGTAGATAAAGTAATCGGCTAAATTTCTTATTTTGAAAGAGTTCCACTTGACTCGGCTCCATAAAAAGGAAATCTATTAAAAGGGAAAAGAAAAGATAAGGGAATTTTACAATAAGTAAAAACGAAATAAAGGAAAATTAGTCTCCTTACAGTATGCACTAATTCACATAACCTACTATCATAAAAAAAAAGAAAAAAAGAAGCAATAGCCTATTAGTCATTTGAAGATTGGCATTATATTATATACTGGATATCACACCGCTACCTTTACATTAAATAAGCTTGGTGTTGAACACCAGCAGAAGATTAGCCAATCAGTGAAGACTAAGGCATTTATGAACAATGGCAAATTAGAAAGTCTACACTTAATGCAGCCTTGTTACATAGAAGGTGTATCTTTTGTATCCCTCATCTACAAACATGACATATTATGGGTTAAGTGCAGCAGCAAAACTTTTTTTGATGGTCATGAATCTAGAGCAGTTTTAAGATCAGTCAGAATACTGCGAAAAGTCCTGGAGACCTGAGGACTTGCTGTCACTCATATCCTGTGAAAGACAACTTGTTAATACTACTGTTAAAATCTCACTAGGAGTTATAATAAAAATAATACCTTGTAAGCAGTTATAGCTTCAAGTAACTATTCTTAATAAAAATAATTTACAGTTATATGATATTCAGCTATTTAATATGAATTCTTTTCAAACATCTATTTGACCAGTAGATGTAACTCTTCATTGCCATTACTTTCAAGTCTGAGTGGACCTGGGAGTAATGGCAATGAACGGATAATCCACACTCACCAAATCTCCAGAAGTGAAGCCTCATTATCAGATTCAGTTTAGCGTCTTGTTTGTTATAGGTTTATATTCTATGAAGTCAGAATGTTCAGCTATTACCAAAAAATGTTTTGCGTCTAAAGTACAATTAGTTTTTTACAGCTAAATATAAAATTCATTGAGAAAGTGTGTGAATTCCATAATCTTTGTCTGGCACAGTATATTTAGTTGGGTGAAATTTGTAACAATTTTTCCATCTTTATTTTTTAAATGACAAAAATGTTTATAGGTTATGTATAAAATATTATTTCACAGCTTTTCTTTCATATTCATAGAAAACAAATTTCTGATTGAAAATATTTGAAGATTTTTACACAGACTTTAAAGGAAAAATAATAATGTTCATTTTAATGCATTGTCTGAAAAAGATTACAAAACCAGAAAGTATTATGAGATTACGACTGCAAGAGTTGCTTCCCTTTTAAACAGTGAGAAAATGTTCAAAGTGAATAGAAATGAATATTTGTTCAGTAAATGCAATCTCTAATTGAAATAAAATTTTAAATTCCACCTTGCTGACAGAACTTAAAATATGCTGTCAGTATATCTCACAAAGGGGTAAACCGCCCCCACCAAGGTGTCCTGTATATATGACACTAGACTACATCTAGTGGTGAGTCTCCAGTTCCACAGATCTGTGGAGTACTGGTTTGTTTCATTATTCCCTGGTCCACTTTAGACTCAGAGTAGTGATATCCGTTAGGGTTCCATCCATGAACTAAATAGATCTATTCAAAAATAATTTGTATCCCATAGGAATACTTCCCGTCATCTAACTAGATTATTCATATTAGGAAAAAGTTAGAATCGTATCATAAAACTGTGTCCAAAGTATTTGTATAAGATAAGAATAGTTGATACCATAAAACTGTGTGAAAATTATGCTATTTCCTAACCTCCATGTGGAAAACAAAATTAAATGGGTTGATATGCCCTTAAAAACCAATTAATCTTCAAATGTTTACTATGGATTATTATTAGTTACTTAGAAACCATTAAAATGTATGCAAATTATTTGTATTACATTGGAGTACTTGAAACACTGAACCTGTGTGTAAACAAATTATTGTTTTAAAGAAATAGTAACTTAAATTATTTGATCAGTAATATTAGATAGGAATACTTGAAACCATACAACTTTTTGCAAATTGTTTGTATTAGATAAAAATACTTGAAACCATAAAACTCTGTGAAAACAAATTATGGTTCTTAAAAATTATTCTTACCTAAAATCAATTAATCATGTTTATAAGGTTTTATTTTTTCCTATCTAATATAATTATATCGTTTCAAGAATTCATATCTTTTAATAATGATCAAATAATTTAAATATCTATTTCTTATTGAAAATTATTTTTTGCACACAATTATATGGTTTTACATTTTCCTATCTAATACAATATATTTGCAAAAGATTTTATTCTTTAAAGAAATACTTACTAAAAATCCTTTGATTATTAATATTACATAGGAATACTTGAAACTAAATAATATTGTGCAAATTATTTGTATTGGATACAAATACTTGAAACCATAAAAAACTGTGTGGAAATTATATGTATGAAATAGGAATACTTGACCCCATAAAACAATGTGCAAACAAATTATTGTCGAAAGAAAGAGATCTTTAGATTATTTGATCCTTATTATTAGATAAAAATAATTGAAACCATATACCTAATTAATTATATTAGATAGGAATATATGAAACCATATAAGAGTGTGTAAAGTATTTGTATTTGATAGGAATTAAAAGCATAAAACTATATGCAAATAAATTATTGTTTAAAAAGAAATGCTAACTTAGAATCATCTAATTAATAATATTCAAAATGCAATTAAAAGCATAAAACTATATGCAAATAATTATACCTTAAAATAGCTTTTCTTAATGTCGGCTATCAAGTATTCCGATCAAATAGAAATTTTAAACAGATCTATTTAACTCGCAGTTCATTCATAAATGTGGGTAAGATCTTGAAACCATATAACTACTTAATTATATTAGATAGGAATATATGAAACCATATAAGAGTGTGTAAATTATTTGTATTAGATAGGAATACTTGAAAGTATGAAAATATGTATAACTTATTGTTAAAAACAAATCATTACTTCAAATCACTTGTTTCTTAGAATCATCTAATTAATAATATTTAAAATTCAATTAAAAGCATAAAACTATGTGCAAATAAATTATTGTTTAAAAAGAAATGCTAACTTAGAATCATCTAATTATTAATATTCGAAATGCAATTAAAAGCATAAAACTATGTGCAAATAAATTATTGTTTAAAAAGAAATGCTAACTTAGAATCATCTAATAAATAATATTCAAAATGCAATTAAAAGCATAAAACTATGTGCAAATAAATTATTGTTTAAAAAGAAATGCTAACTTAGAATCATCTAATTATTAATATTCAAAATGCAATTAAAAGCATAAAACTATGTGCAAATAGATTATTGTTTAAAAAGAAATGCTAACTTAGAATCATCTAATTATAAATATTTAAAATGCAATTAAAAGCATAAAACTATGTGCAAATAAATTATTGTTTAAAAAGAAATGCTAACTTAGAATCATCTAATAAATAATATTCAAAATGCAATTAAAAGCATAAAACTATGTGCAAATAAATTATTGTTTAAAAAGAAATGCTAACTTAGAATCATCTAATAAATAATATTCAAAATGCAATTAAAAGCATAAAACTATGTGCAAATAGATTATTGTTTAAAAAGAAATGCTAACTTAGAATCATCTAATTATAAATATTCAAAATGCAATTAAAAGCATAAAACTATGTGCAAATAAATTATTGTTTAAAAAGAAATGCTAACTTAGAATCATCTAATAAATAATATTCAAAATGCAATTAAAAGCATAAAACTATGTGCAAATAAATTATTGTTTAAAAAGAAATGCTAACTTAAAATCATCTAATTATTAATATTCGAAACTAAAACCTTAAATTGTCCAGTCTGCTGGGGCTGTTAATACACTGACTGCACCTCAGTAGAGGGGTAAGACCCTCCAATGAGTGTACTGGATATGACACTAAACAATTTGATTGTGAAGTTCAAATGATTCTGTAGCTTTGGGGAATGCGGACCAGCCCTTCATTGCCATTGCTCCCGGGTCCAAGCTGGCCAGGAATGGTAGCACCTTGTAGGGCCCTATCTATGGTTTAAATATAACTAACTGCATACTTATGCTTGACTGAATTGTTTGAATTAGAACACTTTGACTAAACTGAATACATTGAAACCATTACTCGTTTAATTTTTCACTAAATTTTAAACTTTACTTTTACACAAATAATAAGTTTAATTCTTAACAATTTAAAATTTCATTTTTAAAGTAGTAATAATCTTAATTTTGAACTATTTGAAAATCTATTTTTTGAACTAGTGGAATATTTTTTTATTGGAGTAATAAGTTTAATTCTCAACTTTCTAAAACTTTCCTAAGTAGTCATAAGTAAAATTTTAAACTTTAAAAAAATATTTTTTAATTCAATTTTATCAGTGATTTAAAAATTCTACTACTAGAACAGTCATTTAAGATTTTTAACTGTTTTATTTTTAAATATACTTTTAAAAAACCCTCACCTAAAAAAAAACAAACAAAGAAACAAAAAAAAAAACAAAAAACGAGCCCCTTCTAAAAAGAAATAATTTATTTTTACTTTTGCTATTATTTACTTGCTTTTTATTTAGTTAGTTTTTGTTTTTTTTTTCAAGAAATAAGTGAGGCTGACCTTAACGAGATTTCACTGGTCACACATTTACACACGTCGATTGATTGACTAATGGCATGTCAACCCATGCAGTCATTTGTTTTTCTATAATTATATAATTTCAATTGACTAATAATAATAACCATTAGAAAAGAATTATACCTTAAAATAGCTTTTCTTAATGTCGGCTATCAAGTATTCCGATCAAATAGAAATTTTAAACAGATCTATTTAACTCACAGTTCATTCATAAATGTGGGTAAGACCTTGTCGGTTGACGTCACGTGTTCTCAACTAAAGATAGTAATTTACAAAGCTCTTTGCTTCGATGTGGCACAAGGCCGAATGAATGGGGCGCCCAATGAGACTCGAACTCACTCGTGTAGGTTCGCTAGTCTAGCTTGCTAACCGTTACACCACCAGAGGCACCCTTCTCATCTAAGGATATTAGGTTTGAATGACCGGAACTACGATATGAGTTATTTTCTATCAAATATTCTTATCTAACTGAAATAATTTACATCGTATACTGTCTTTAGTATTTAAACTCCTTGATAAGGGCAATGTTGGAAATTAAATCCCAGTCTAACAAGAACCAATCATATATCAATTAAAGCACGTTTATTTATCTCCCTCTTTCAATATTAAAGATTATAGCAGCACTCCATGTTTGAACAAAGCCACGAGTTAAAATTTGTTCTGAATGTTATCTTTAACTACAGTAAAATATATGAAAACGAGTTAAAAATAAAAATAAAAAAAAGACCACGTCTCATGATAAACTAGGTTTTTGTGTTTTATAAGCGTGTTCAGATATACATCAGAATATTTTCTTTTTCTTTCTTTTTTTTTTTTTTGCGTGTGTGTGTGTGTGAAAATAAGATATATCATAAATAATTATTTTTAAACTGAATGATGTTATATAATTTTTTAATTCCATAAAATTAAATATATTTATGTCTATGAGTGTTCAGTATTATGCACAGAATAGGAGACTAAAATAAAACAATTTAAGGTTATATTAGATTAGATTATCATGTTAAATTTCTTTTCTTCATATCATTTTTTTTTTATGAAGTTTTCATTTTCATTAAAAAATCTCAGGAAGAATGAAACTCGAAAAAAATCTATTTTTTTGAACTATTAGAATATTTTTTTAATGGAGTAATAAGTTTAATTCTCAACTATTTAAAACTTTTCAAAGAAGTCACCAGTATAATTTTAAACTTTAAAAATAATATATGGTATCAGGTATTCTAATCAATTTGAAATAATTTACATCGTCTCCTGTCTTTAGTATTTATACCCCTTAAAAAGGCGAAATAGTAAAAAAAATTCTAGTTTCAAATAGATTTTCTTAATACAAATAATTCACCATTGTCGGCTGTCAAAGTTTCATAGTAGCCCGCCATATTTGAAACAACCCACGTGTTACAATCTGTTCTGAACGTTATCTTTAACTACAGTAACATATATTTCTTCTTTTTTGTGTGTCCGCGTGTGAATGTGTGTGTGTGTGTGTGTGTGTGTGTGATATTACTTGAGAATTGAGAGTAAGAAGACTTTCATTATGAATTCGTGGCCCTAAAAAGGGCCGTTTTTACATAGAAACTAAACTAAATTGTTTTCTTCATCTCCAGTTTCTAGTTGGTTGATTTTCGTCTTTTTCTTCAACTTTGTCTTTGGTAGAAGAAACGGTCTTTTCAAATTGATTTTCGGTTGAATTTTTCTGCTCTGCTTTCATTAATTCTTTTTTTTCTATCAGCGTTTTATAAAGTTCTTTTTCTTTTTTTATTTTTTCTTCGAACAATCGGATTTGTTCACTGATCCTGTTGACTTTGGAATGAACAATTTTTCGGCTTTTGTTGGACGTCCATTTGTACCTGGAAAAGACACATTTTTTCTTCATATTATTTTTGACGTGAACAGGCTTCATTTCCAATCGAAATCTGAAAGAAGTAATATTATAAATCTGTAGTGGACCCACTTAGACTTGAACTCACTTGTGAAGCTTCGCAACTAGAGACTAGTTGATTGAAAGCACGTGTTTAAGTAAGAAACGAAAATGGGTGGAGTTTGTATATACTCGACACTGATTGGTTGATAGATGAGATGATGTGGTTGTTACGTCACATGAGCCGTGGAAAGATGACGTTTATCTTATCAGGCATGAAGTTGTCATCATTTAATTTTTTTTAATAAGTTGACATATGTTAATTAATAATCATGATGTATAATTTTAATGTAGTAATTTTTAGAATTGAATGTATAATTTTAATGTAGTTTTTAATTCTAATATCTTATTCAATTTTAATTCATAAGCATAATTTTTTTAAGTGTATAAAATCCTATCAACAATTCGTTTTTTCTGCATTTCATCTTAAAAAAGGGAAATAAATATGTTTTTTATGTAAGTAAACTTGGCGACCTTAGTCGAGGGTGACCCGAAGGCTCCCTTTTCAATAGCTATTACACCGAATGTAGGGGAGGGCGCTACTCCATTGCCTGGATTGCTCCACTTTACCCTTGATCCTTACCTTATAGTGCTGAGTGCTAAACAAGGTGGTATCAAGTACCATTTTATTTTTAGTATGACACGACCTGGGATTGAACCCCGGTCTCCTGAACCATTGGCGAACTCTCAACTCATTAGGCCAATGTCCAGTTTTGTATGCAGAATTAAGAAAATTCAATTAAATAATTTTTTTGAAAGTATTATTAATTCATAATTTATAACAATAAATAAATAATAAATCTTTTTAATTGCCTTTTTAATATTGAACCTCTTACCTGATAATAATTTACGTCTTTTATTGTTCATAAAACAAATTTTTATTTTTTTTTAAATTTCCTATCTTTATTAAAATATTTTCCCTTTTTCTTTTCCACCATTTTTATGTAAATATTCAACCGAAATTCAAAAAACAAAACTAGAAAACCTTTAAATGAGTGTTACTTTTGGTTTCCATACTTTTTTACATCAACCATTTTTTATGTCTTACAAAAAAATTAAAAATATATTTAAAAAAAACAAAGAAACAAAGAGACAAAACATCGCTCAGTTCCTTGCTTTTTTTGTTCGTTTATTTATTTATTTATTTTTTTCGATTAAAGAAAATCGTCGTTATCTAATAACGTATTTAGATTTTGTCTCTGGTTGGAGGAAAGAAAGTCAGAATTTTATGCAAACTTATCTTCTTTTTTGTTTCAGAACAGTATCTAAAAGTAAATTACTCTTGTAGAATCATAGAATTTAAAAGAACTGAACACATTAAACAATTCATTTAAAATCGAATATTCACATTTTGTGCGGTATTTTTTTTTTTTTTTTTTTTTTTTCAAAATCTTCTAATTTATTTATTTTTTCTTTATTTCACGTAAACCTTTATAAAATAAATCAAATAACCTGAAAAAAAAATAAACCCACTAAGTTTAACTGACGCATTTTAAAATTCATTTATTTATAAATAACACTAAAAAAAATTATTAAAATCTGATAATTTCCAAAGTTGTGGTAATTTTTGGCATCGACTCTGCTAAAAATGTATTTATTAACATTAAACCAGATTTGATGTGTTTTTAAAACTATTTAATGTGTTAACTTCAAACAGCTTTTTATAATCCTAATCTATCATTTAAATCTAATTCACCGGTATAACTATTTTATTTATTATAAACATTATAAGTTTTTTAATTGTTTTATTCATTTCTTTGTTTTTTACTTCTGTTTTTATTTATACAGGGAAAACTATGAAAGTTGAATAATTTTGTTGTTTATAGATTTCGAAGAAAAGAAGAAAACTTCCCTAAAAACATTTTAACAGTAATTTAAAAAAAAAATCTAAATGCATGATCTAAATGAATAAATAAAATAAATTATAATTAATTATTTTTAAACTGAAGGATGACATATATATATATGTTTAATTGCATAAAATTAAATATTCTTATGTCTATGTGTGTTCAGTATTATGCACAGAAAAGGAGACTAAAATAAAACAATTTAAGGTTATTTTAGATTTCTACAAACGACTCACAATTAGACTTGAAAGCTTTTTTTTTTCTTATCATAGCTATTAACAACAAGAAACTGTTTACCTTTCCAATTAACTTTTTTTTTCTTTGTTTAGTTGTTGTAGATAACGCATGCATGTACGTGTGATGGGGTCTATAGGAGAAATACGCTTATAAGTTATAAAATAATCAAATTTCAATTTGAGAAATTTTATAAAAGATGGAAAACACGAAAATAGTATCAGATTTATTTTTATTTTTCTAAATTCTAGTTTTTTTCTGCAAACAACCTGCAAGATGACGACCATTTTTTAACATGGCCGACATCGAATATCATCATCTCAATCATCATCCTCATGTCGACATTTGAGCATGGATGTTCCTGACCCTTTCGCACTGCTTCCCCCTATCATCTATTGCTTCTGGCTGTCTTATTATTTCAAATTTCGGCGGAAAATTTGGATAAGTTGCTCAAGTTTATTTGTCTTCATTCTGAATTCAAGTTAAGATTACGTTATCATCAAAAATAGTGTTATCAAGTAAATAATTCAATAAATGATATTCGTTATTTATTTTTTCATTTTATTATTCATAATTGTACAATATTTGAAATGTGAAATATGACTGTACCTTAAGACAAATAAACGGTAGTAATTTGATATAAATTTGCTACTAAGAAAATTTCGCCCTTTTTTGATATTTGAATGAACTCAAAAAATAATCAAAGTTATTATTTATGATTAAATTTTAGTTTTATTTGAAAGATGGTAACATCATAATTATCAGTATCAAAATTAAAATAACATTACTTATATAAATTACTTTCAATAAATTTTAAACACTTAAATTCCCCAAAAGATGAAAATTCAGGTTAGGAAAATTTG
Organism: Sepioteuthis lessoniana; assembly: GCA_963585895.1. Lineage (NCBI taxonomy): Eukaryota > Metazoa > Mollusca > Cephalopoda > Myopsida > Loliginidae > Sepioteuthis > Sepioteuthis lessoniana. The sequence continues at coordinate 260,066 of CAUZXS010001194.1, read as the reverse complement.
AAAAATGTTATCATTAAAATGTTTAAGGCCAACTACAGAAAAAACTCAACTTTTTGAGTATATAATATCCTATGAAAAATTGTTTATTTTGTATTTAATCTTAAAAAAGGGAAATAAGTAAAAAATACAATTAAATAATTTTAAAAATATTATTATTAATTCATGATTAATAACAATAAAAGTAACAACATGTGTTCCATCAGAAAAAAAAAAAATAACCTTGTCAGTTTAAAAATATTATTTTGGAAAATTCATCACGTCTACTGGTTTGCAAAAAAATATTCTCTCGTCAAATTGAATATTATAAGTATAAGGATGTTTTCTAATAAAAAATAACCTTGTCAGTTTAAAAATAATATTTTGGAAAATTCATCACGTCTACTGGTTTGCAAAAAAATATTCTCTTGTCAAATTGAATATTATAGGTATAAGCACATGTTCTAATAAGAAAAATAACCATGCCCGTTTAGAAATAATATTTTGGAAAATTCATCACGTTTTCTGGTTTTTAAAAAAATCATTTAGTTTAACTGATTCATTTTAAAATTCATTTATTTGTAAATAACACTAAAAATTTATTAAAATCTGATAATTTCCGAAGTTGAGCTTATTTTAGGCATCGATTGTGTTAAAAATGTATTTATGGGGTCCATAGGAGAATGACATTTATGAGTTATGAAATAATCAAACTTCAATTTGAGAAATTTTATAAAAGATAGAAAACACGAAAATAGTTTCAGATTTTTTTTTTTTTTTCTAAATTCTAGTTTTATTCTGCAAACAACCTGCGAGATGGCGACCATTTTTTAATATGGCCGTCATCAAATATCATCATCTTCATCATTTTCATCATCATGTCGCGCCTATCGTCCATTGCTTCCGGCCTGTCTTCAAGTCTATATCCCGTATTGGCACAAAGCTCCTGTATGTAGGTTAGAGCTGGTCGTCCTGCCTTTGCTCATCCATGTGAAGGGGTCCACAGGAGTATATCCCTTATGAGCTGGTCCATACTTCTCCAGCATTGTCCTGCATGTCTGATTTGTCTAATTTTGATAGTTTCCGTGATGGGTAGTAAGTGGCCGTACAGCCGCTGCTCTGTGGGGAGTTGCCACCAGGACTTATTCAATATTGAATATTGAAAGAGTCAGAAAAATAAAAGCAGAGAGTATACAGCCAGTACAATACTAGAGAAAACAGCGTAAAAATGTCGTTGAAGGCAAAATATGCTTCATGTGAAACAAAGAAACCCAATCCTCGGAAATCAGACAAGTTATGATAATAAACCTTAATAACAGACCTTATGAATATGCCAAAACTTTAAATGATGGAAAACTTCTTGCAAGTCTCAGTGGTGGAGATGCTAGTGCACAGGAGCTCAAATATGTTCTTCTGGGTTTCCACAAATATATGGGCCTTGTCTTGTCAGAAACATAATAACTTCATTATAAATGAAGTTATTGTTCTTGGCAAAGCAGCTAATATCTTGTCATATTATCTGTGTCTCTTTACATCTTTATAAGGTTAGAAGGATTTATTGGTCAGACTACATCACATCCAAACATGTAATATGGCTTTCTTTACCTGTTCACTCTGGGTAGTTTGACACAAAGTCAGAGCTGAGAGTAGCTTTTTTCTGCTCTGTCTAGCTAGTCTTTTACTGCAAGAGACAAACCCTACCACTTTATGTATATCTTCATTTCAGGGGTAGGGAAGGGCAAAACCAAAAAATATCAATTTTTGTCCTTGAACACCAAATTTGGACATATATACCCAAGAACAACTAACACATTTTAACACCTTCACTGAGAGATGCAACCATTCCATTTGTATTCAGTAAAAATTTCTTCACCCAATGAATGATTGTTGAAAGTAGAAATAATGGCAAAATATACAAGATATCATGGCCTCTTCTCTTCACATCTTCTTTCATATAATTCCTTTACAGCTTTCATATCCACGATGTTCAACCAGCAAGATAACATGGGGTAAGAATAGAGTAACCCAGAATGAAGTCAGATAACAAACAAAAACAAAATAAATTACCTTGAAACCCCATAATAGCATCATTAAGATCCCCTATCTCTTAAATTAGCAAAAGAAGCATCAATATATGCGGAAATTTTTAAATGCTGCAGCTTTATTAAATTTGGAATACCTATCAGGGATTTTTTTTCTAATCTTTTCTGTTTTTTCATTTTAGAATAGAATTTAATGCCTCAACATCATAACTTATCTCAGGTGAGTTTGGTTGACTGGCCAGTTGGCCAATGATTTGCCTGGTGTGAGTAATTTCTGTTGTGGATATTGCTTGAATGGCAAGAGAGAGTCAAGGAAATCCAAGCAAGCAGCATGACATAATACCGTTGATATTTCACTGAAAAATATTCTGAAAACATTTACATGCATATGGGACATAATAAATCAAACATATATGCTAATGAACCCACCACAAATTTCATTCATTAATAAATGAATATTGAAAATATTATTAAAATTGGATAATTATCTGAATTTTGGTGATTTATTTTATAAAATTCATTAAATTGAAAATTGATTATTTTATAATAAAAGAAAAAAAACAATGTATCCTCAGTTTGTTCAAACTCCTCCTTCTACTCGTCATCTATCAGCCGATCAATGTTGAGTTTATACAAACTTCGCTTATTTTCCTTAGATGCTCTAATGTCGAGTTTTCATTGTTCCTGAGATTTTTTAATTAAAATGAAACCTACATAAAAGATAATATGAAGAAAACAAATTTCACAGAAAAATCTAATCTAAAATAACGTTAAATTGTTTTATTTTAGTCTCCTATTTGTGCATAATGCTGAACACACATAGACATAAAAATATCTAATTTTATGCAATAAAAAATATATAACATCATTCATTCTAAAAATAATTAATTATAATCTATTTTATTTATTCATTTATTAGATCATATATTTAGATTTTTTTAAAATCCTGTTTTTACAGAAGTTTTCTTCTTTTCTTTAAAATCCATAAACAGCAAAATTATTAAGAGTTTAAAATCTTATGACTACTTTGAAAAGTTCAAAATAGTTGAGAATTAAACTTATTACTCCATTAAAAGAATTTTAATAGTTTAAAAAATTGATTTTCAAATAGTTCAAAATTAAACTTATTACAACTTTAAAAATGAAATTTTAAATTGTTAAGAATTAAACTAATTACCTGTGTAAAAGTAAAGTTTAAAATTTAGTGAAAAATTAAACGAATAACGGCTTCATATTTTTCTAAAATAAGACAAATTACAGCAACAAAGTTTATAAATAAAATTCAACTTTTAAAATATTAGGTTTAAACTTATTTAAAGAATTATCATAGCTTAGAATATCGTCATTGTCATACTTTTTATGTAATTTCCTTCATGTGATCGCAATAGTCCAATTAGAGTGATCTCCCTTTTACTACTTTTTTAAAGCAAGAAGAAAATCAGAGGGCTATACTTTTTTCTTAAATTATAGTTTATAAACTCACCATGACTTAGTCGTTTCGTTGAAAAAGGATATTGTCTTGTCAGTACGGACATTTCAATAAAGGGAAAGTGTAATTTAAATCAAGTTACAGCCATATTCGTGTTTGATTTCTCGCAAATTTAGAGATAAAACAAGCAAGGGGAGGAGGTAATATTGTTGTCTTCACCACAATCCAGAATATTTGATTATCAAGAAATTGTCAAACATAAAGTTGGGTAATTTCATTTTTTAAAAAAAGTTGTCCTAATTAACAAAAAAAGACAATCATTTTTGTTTTTATGAGAATATCAATAGCTCCCATTTTATGAGAATATCAATAGCTCCCATTAAAACTTAGAGACTGTTCAGGTTAATGAGCCTATATTAAACGTAATTGTTTGTTTGGGTATTTAACTGACTTTCCACCAAGTCAAATTATTTTAGAAGAATATTAAATTCTGAAATATCACATTTTATAATTGGTCATGAGATGCCTTTAGAAAAAAAGGATTGTATGAGAAGAAAAAATATAAAATGCCTGAAATTCTAATTCTTATCAATTGTAACAGATTTTTAATGAATAAAATTAAAATTTTAGAATTATCATTTACAAAGAAACTGGATTTTCAAGAATTAAATTAGTTTCAGTTTTACTCTGTGTGTGTGTGTGTGTGTGTGTGTGTGTGTGTGTGTGTGTGTGTGTGTGTGTGTGTGTGTGTGTGTGTTCCATTTATGAACTTTTCTGAAGGTGAATGAAAATAAGATTTAGTTTATAACATATACTTAAAATAGAAAATTTGAGAAGATTATCATAAAGTTAATAGATACTTAAAAAGCCAGTTGTTTTTAAATGAATGTCAACTGTGACAGCAATAAAATAATTTATTGGACAACATTTATTAAAACAATTGCTAGTAGCCCTAATAATTTACCAAAAAATAAAATGTTAACTTATTATGGATTGCCAATCAAATTATAATTCAATTTTTGTCTTAATAATTGATTTGTATAAAACTTGTGCTATTTGCATCAACATTTAAAGATTAATTGGTTTTTATGGGCATATTAACTGATCTAAGTTTGTTTTCTACATGGAGGTTAGGAAATAGCATTCATTGTATATATAGATTTATATTTTTTGTGTACTTTCTTAAGGTTTATGCACACAGGAATACAAGATATCATATAACTACCTAATACAAATAATTTAAATGCAATTTCATGGTTTCAAGTATTCTTACCTAATATCAATAATCAAATGATTTTAAGTAAGTATTTCTTTTAAATAATTTTTTAAATAAAATATGTAAGTAGCTCTGAGAATGCCTGTGGGCTGGAATCTTCATCGAGTGCATGTCCTGTTCCAGTCTCCTGGTTGCTATGAGGTATCTCCTCTTTCTATTGTACAAGCCTGGCAAGCAAAAAATATGGTATTTGTGTTCCTGTGCGATAACATCTCCAGCACTGAGTGTTGCAAGAAGTTTTCTTTCATTTAAAGTTTTGGCATATTCATAAGGTCTGTTATTAAGGTTTATTGTCATAACTTGTCTGATTTCCAAGGATTGGGCTTCTTTGTTAGACATGAAGCATATTTTGCTTTCAATCACATGTCTACGCTGTATTATCTAGTATTCTACTGACTGTGTATTCTCAGCTTCTCTTTTTCTGACACTTTCCAGTTTTGTGTTGTTGAACATAAGGCAACAACTTCGGTGATACTGTGCCTTGCTCTTCCTTAACATTACTCTAATGCCACCACCATCATCAAGTCTGGTGGGATCAAGAAAAATAATGTAGCCATCATGTTCAGCTGATAGATGAGGAGTAGAAGGAGGAGTTTGACCAAAGTGAGGATACATTTTTTTTTCTTTTATTATGAAATAATCAATTTTTAATTTAATGAATTTTATGAAAGTTGGAAAACACAAAAATAGCATCAGATTTTTTTAGAAATGTCTTGTTTTTTCTGGAAATGACCCACAATAACATTTGAAAGCTTTTTTTATCACAGCTGTTAACAGCTTGATACTGTTAAGATTTCTTCCTGTAGGAAACCATTACCTCATATTGAAAATAAATCACCAAAATTCAGAGAATTATCCAATTTTAATGATATTTTCAGTATTCATTTATAAACGTGCCAGGAATTCGTTGTTTCTTCAGTATGCATGTTTCAGTGTGGAGGAATAATATTCAATGATTTGTATAAAGTTATATGGTTTCAAGTATTCCTATCTAATAGTAATAATCAAATGACTTCAACTAAGCATTTCTTTTTAAAAATAATTTGTGTGCAAATTTTTATGGTTTCAAGCCTTCCTATCTAATATCCATAATCGTAATAATTTCTTTTTAACAATAATTTGTTTGCACACATATTCAATGTTTCGAATTCTCTAATGTGATACAAATAATTTGAACACAGTTTTATCCTTTCAAGTATTCCTATCAAATACAAATAATTTGAACACAGTTTTATCCTTTCAAGTATTCCTATCTAATACAAATAATTTGAACACAGTTTTATGCCTTCAAGTATTCCTATCTAATACAAATAATTTGAACACAGTTTTATGCTTTCAAATATTCCTATCAAATACAAATAATTTGAACACAATTTTATGCCTTCAAGTGTTCCTATCTAATACAAATAATTTGAACACAGTTTTGTGCTTTCAAGTATTCCTTTCTAATACAAATAATTTGAACACAGTTTTGTGCTTTCAAGTGTTCCTATCTAATACACATAATTTGAACACAGTTTTAGGCTTTCAAGTATTTACAAGAATCATTAAATAAGTTTCCAGACTTTTTTCGTATGGCCACTTTTATCGAGAGTACACACATGAAACTCTACCCCCCTTCGAAGTAATCTCCTCCGGCTGCAATGCACTTGTTGTACCTTCCCAGCAACTTCTGGAAGGCCCCATGGAAGTCCTCTTGTGTGAGCATGTCAATGACCTTCATCACAGATCTTTCATCTCCTCAATTCTCTCATAACGACAGACTCTGAGCTTAGGGGATAAGCAAAAGTCACAGGGAGCAAGGTCTTTACTATAGGGAGACTGAGGAACTGTCTTGATGCCCATCTTGGTCAAATAGTCTGTGACAAGGATGGAGTTGTGGACTGGTGCATTATCCAGCTGGAAATGCCACTGACTCAATTTGAACAGTGCTGGTCTCTTCTGACGGAATCTCTGCCTGAACTCCCTTAAAGCCTCAACATAGTAACCCTAACCCTTTGGCCAATCAACTCTGATGTATTGACTTCCTTAATCCTCATCATCCCTCACAGATTCCTTGAATCTCTTATGCCACTCAAAAACTGACGCTCGACTCATGTAAGATGGTCGAAAAGTAGTCTGAAGCATTCCATATGTTTCTGTGGCATTTTTTTTTTCAAGTTTAAAACAGAATTTTATTGCATATCGTTCTTCTAAAGTGTCAGATTGCATTTATTATTCATAATTCTACGATATTTGAAATGGGAAATATAACTGTACGTTAAGACAAATATACGGTAATAATTTGATATAAATTTGCGACTAACAAAATTCCATTCTTTTTTGATACTTGAATGAATTTAAAAAATAATCAAAGTTATTATTTATGATTAAATTTTAGTTTTATTTGAAAGATAGTAACATTATAATTATCAGTATTAAAATTAAAATAACATTACATATCAAAAATATTTTTAATAAATTGAAAATATTTAAACACCCCAAAAGTTGAAAATTCAGGTTGGGAAAATTTTTTAAAATGTTATCATTAAAATGTTTAAGGCCACCTACTAAAAAAAACTCAACTTTTTTAAGTATATAATATCCTATCAAAAATTGTTTATTTTGTATTTAATCTTAAAAAAGGGAAATCAGTAGGTTAACATAGTTTTTATATGTACAATTAATAAAATTCAATTAAATAATATTTAATAAATTATTATTAATGCATGAATAATAACAATAAAAATAAAACACGTATTCCATCGAAAAAACAAATAACCTTGCCTGTTTAAAAATGATATTTTAGAAAATTCATCATGTCTGCTGGTATGTAAAAAAAAATTCTCTTGTCAAATTGGATATCAGAGGTATAAGCAGGTTTTCTAATAAAAAAAAAACATTGACTGTTTAAAAATAATATTCTGGAAAATTCATCATGTCTACTGGTTTGTAAAAAAATATTCTCTTGTCAAATTGATTATAACGTATAAGTAGGTTTTCTAATTAAAAAATAACCTTGCCTGTTTAAAATTAATATTTTTGAAAATTCATCATGTCTACTGGTTTGTAAAAAAAATCCTCTTGTCACATTGAATATTATAGCTATAAACACGTTTTCTATTAAAAAATAACCTTGCCTGTTTAAAAAAATAATATTTTGGAAAATTCATTGTGTCTTCTGGTTTGTAAAAGATATTCTCTTGTCAAATTGAAAATTATAGGTATGAGCACGTTCTCTAATAAAAAATAACCTTGCCCGTTTAAAAATAATATTTTGAAAAATTCATCATGTCTACTGGTTTGTAAATAAATCTTCACTTTTGAAATAGAATATTTTATGTATAAGCACGTTTTCCAATAAAAAATAACTTTGCCTATTTAGAAATAATATTTTGAAAAATTCATCATGTCTACTAGTTTGTAAAAAAATATACTCTTTTCAAATTAAATATTATTGCGATAAGCACCTGTTCTACTAGAAAAATAAACTTGCCCATTTAAAAATAATGTTTTGGAAAATTCATCATGTCTACTGATTTGTAAAAAACTTCTCTTGCCAAATAGAATGTTATTGGTATACACACGTTTTCTAAGAAAAATAACCTTGCCAGTTTAAAAATAATATTTTGGAAAATTCATCATGTCTACTGGTTTGTAAAAAAATATTCTTTTTCAAACTGAATATTATAGATATAAGCACTTGTTCTACAAAAAAAGAAACGTTGCCCGTTTAAAAATAATATTTTAGAAAATTCATCATGTCTGCTGGTTTGTAAAAAAATATTCTCTTATCAAACTGAATATTATAAGTATAAGCACGTTTTCTATTAAAAAAAATAAAACCTTGAATGTTTAAAAATAATATTTTGGAAAATTCATCATGTCGACTGGTTTGTAAAAAAATATACTCTTTTCAAATTAAATATTATTGCTATGAGCACATGTTCTACTAGAAAAATAACCTTGCCCGTTTAAAAATGATATTTTAGAAAATTAATCATGTCTACTGGTTTGTAAAAAAAATCCTCTTGTCAAATTGAATATTATAGCTATAAACACGTTTTCTAAGAAGAAATAACCTTGCCTGTTTAAAAAAAAAATAATATTTTGGAAAATTCATCGTGTCGTCTGGTTTGTAAAAAATATTCTCTTGTCAAATTTAAAATTATAGGTATGAGCACGTTTTCTAATAAAAAATAACCTTGCCCTTTTAAAAATAATATTTTGAAAAATTCATCATGTCTACTAGTTTGTAAAAAAATATACTCTTTTCAAATTAAATATTATTGCGATAAGCACATGTTCTACGAAAAAAATAACCTTGCCCGTTTAAAAAAAATATTTTGGAAAATTCATCATGTCGACTGGTTTGTAAAAAAATATTCTCGTGTCAAATATAATATTATAGGTATAAGCACGTTTTCTAATAAAAAATAATCTTTCCCGTTAAAAAATAATATTTTGGAAAATTCATCATGTCTACTTGTTTGTAAAAAAATATTCTCTTGTCAAATTTAATATTATAAGTATAAGCACGTTTTCTAGTAAAAATAACCTGGCCCGTTTAAAAAGAATATTTTTGAAAATTTATCATGTCTTCTTCTTTATAAAAAAATATTATCTTGTCAAATTGAATATTATAAGTATAAGCACGTTTTCTAATAAAAAAATAACCTGGTCCGTTTAAAAAAAAATATTTTGGAAAATTCATCATGTCTACTGGTTCGTAAAAAAGTCTTCTCTTGTCAAATTGAATATTATATGCATATGCACGTTTTCTAATAAAAAAAAACCTGGCCCATTTAAAAATAATATTTTGCAAAATTCATTATGTCTACTGCTTTCTAAAAAAATATTCTTTTGTCAGATTGAATATTATAGGTATAAGCACGTTTCCTAATAAAAAAATAACCTTTCCCGCTTAAAAATAATATTTTGGAAAATTCATCATGTCTTCTGGTTTGTAAAAAATATTCTCCTCTCAAATTGAATATTATAGGTATAAGCATGATTTCTAATAAAAAAATGACTTTACCTGTTTAAAGATAATATTTTGGACAATTCACCATGTCTACTGATTTGTAAAAAAATATTCTCTTGTCAAATTGAATATTATAGGTATAAGCACCTTTTCCAACAGAAATAACCTGGCTCGTTTAAAAATAATATTTTGGAAAATTCATCATGTCTTCTGGTTTGTAAAAAATATTCTCCTTTCAAATTGAATATTATAGGTATAAGCATGATTTCTAATAAAAAAATGACTTTACCTGTTTAAAGATAATATTTTGGACAATTCACCATGTCTACTGATTTGTAAAAAAATATTCTCTTGTCAAATTGAATATTATAGGTATAAGCACCTTTTCCAACAGAAATAACCTGGCTCGTTTAAAAATAATATTTTGGAAAATTCATCATGTCTTCTGGTTTGTAAAAAATATTCTCTTGTCAAATTGAATATTATAGGTATAAGCACGTTTTCCAACAGAAATAACCTGGCTCGTTTAAAAATAATATTTTGGAAAATTCATCCTGTCTTCTGGTTTGTAAAAAATATTCTCTTGTCAAATTGAATATTATAGGTATAAGCACCTTTTCCAATAGAAATAACCTGGCTCGTTTAAAAATAATATTTTGGAAAATTCATCATGTCTTCTGGTTTGTAAAGAGCAGACTGGTTTCTTCAGGCTTAAATAAGCAACTAATAGGAGAAAAGGAAAACTGAATTCAAAGCAGCTTTACTTAATTTAAAAATTGACCTTGTGTCAAATCCTGCTCATAACAGAGGTTGGGTAAATACACACTTTACTGTCTAAAACATTTTTTGGGGTCAATAATAATTTGACCAGATTATGGCATTCAATAACTAATATGTGAGTAGGTAAATATTTCGGTTGACCAGTTAGAACTTTTTTAAAAAATGAGTTCTATAACCATTCCAAATCAAGTATTTTGTTGTAGAAAAAAAAAATGATTTGATTTTTAAGTTTGTATTTATCCACCCCCTTCATCACAGGCAGGGTGTGACACAAGGTCAATTTTATGTGGACCAAAGCTGGTTTGAATATTTTTGGGAAAGGTATGAACCCCCTTATCCCACTAGATATGGATCAAATAGTACCACTACTGTTCTTCTACAAGGATAGCTTTGGCATTAAATAACCTATGAATGTTGATATGCCATTAAACAAAGAAGCCACACCAAACTAATAGAATAATCTTTGGATTTTCTTTATACAAGGTAGTTTTGCTGTATTTCTTTTATGAGATGCCTTAATTTCAGGAAAACCTAAAAAAAACAAAGAAACAAAAAAACAACAACAAACACCTGGTAAATCATGAGCTGGACAATTCCATACCACAATTAACCAGACACTTATAAATAGCAAAAGAAGTTTCCAGAAAAAAGACTTGTGCCATTTACGACTTGACTTAACCTCCTATTTCCGAATCAATGAGGTTGTCAGGATGCTATACTGAGTCAATCCCTTTCATGGAATGTGCCAGAGCAATGGGAGAATTAAAAAGCAATGCCCATCTCCTCTCCTATAACTTATTTGGTCATAAATGTGCCATGCTATGAAATCTATCGGTTCATCTCCCAAGCTATAGATAAATATACAGATTTAGATTTAAAACAGTTTTATTTCACCAATTCAGTTAAGCATAATTACACAGTGTAAAAGTCAAAACTGTTCTATTCTATTTCAAGCAATTCAGCTTTGTAAAATCCCAGTAGATAATGAAAGACTGATTGATTGGGTTTACAGCATATCAACCCCTAGTGGGTTATTTAATGCCAAATCAAAATTACAGTTGATGTGCTGTAATTGGGGAAAGCTGTAGCTAAAATATGATATATATATATATATATATATATATATACACAAAATATGAATAAAGTATATATATAGAATATTAATAAAATATATATATATATATATATATATATATATATATATGAAGAAAATATAGTGGATGTATATATGTAATTATTGTTTTTGAGAAGTTAAAAATATGTGGGAGTAATGACATTGTAAGTTGACTTCTGTCTTTTAACTAAACTTTCTTTTAAAATGTTTTAGATTTGATTTTGTTGATGAAAGTAAAATCTTTGTCAAATATTTTATGTGATTTAAATGAAAAGATAAATCAATTGATTTCATATCTAGTTTTAAGGTGAATTATCTTAAAAAAAATCAAAAATCAAACCAAAATGCTTTTTTTACTTCTGTTGCAAATTTTCATCGTCATTGAATACATAGTTTTGCGTAAAATTGAATGTCTTGAGGATTGCGAGTGTTTGCGTGTGTAAATGGCGTGGGGGGTGTAAAAAAGAAAAATTTAGAACAACACGTGTGTATATTTATTGCTCGACAAAAAGACCCCAAAGTTGCAGTTGGCATATTTTACAGTGCCAGTCAACAGGGCAAAGGTTATAAATGACTTGGTGATTTCTTTGTTCTTTTTTTGTCATTATTGATTGCAGTTCAAATTTACATTTAAACTTTATTTAGCCAGGTACACAATAACTGCTGTTGTTATGCAGTCACCCATCTGAATATTGAACATGTTCATCACTGCTTAACTTTGATGAACTGTAGATAAAGTAATCGGCTAAATTTCTTATTTTGAAAGAGTTCCACTTGACTCGGCTCCATAAAAAGGAAATCTATTAAAAGGGAAAAGAAAAGATAAGGGAATTTTACAATAAGTAAAAACGAAATAAAGGAAAATTAGTCTCCTTACAGTATGCACTAATTCACATAACCTACTATCATAAAAAAAAAGAAAAAAAGAAGCAATAGCCTATTAGTCATTTGAAGATTGGCATTATATTATATACTGGATATCACACCGCTACCTTTACATTAAATAAGCTTGGTGTTGAACACCAGCAGAAGATTAGCCAATCAGTGAAGACTAAGGCATTTATGAACAATGGCAAATTAGAAAGTCTACACTTAATGCAGCCTTGTTACATAGAAGGTGTATCTTTTGTATCCCTCATCTACAAACATGACATATTATGGGTTAAGTGCAGCAGCAAAACTTTTTTTGATGGTCATGAATCTAGAGCAGTTTTAAGATCAGTCAGAATACTGCGAAAAGTCCTGGAGACCTGAGGACTTGCTGTCACTCATATCCTGTGAAAGACAACTTGTTAATACTACTGTTAAAATCTCACTAGGAGTTATAATAAAAATAATACCTTGTAAGCAGTTATAGCTTCAAGTAACTATTCTTAATAAAAATAATTTACAGTTATATGATATTCAGCTATTTAATATGAATTCTTTTCAAACATCTATTTGACCAGTAGATGTAACTCTTCATTGCCATTACTTTCAAGTCTGAGTGGACCTGGGAGTAATGGCAATGAACGGATAATCCACACTCACCAAATCTCCAGAAGTGAAGCCTCATTATCAGATTCAGTTTAGCGTCTTGTTTGTTATAGGTTTATATTCTATGAAGTCAGAATGTTCAGCTATTACCAAAAAATGTTTTGCGTCTAAAGTACAATTAGTTTTTTACAGCTAAATATAAAATTCATTGAGAAAGTGTGTGAATTCCATAATCTTTGTCTGGCACAGTATATTTAGTTGGGTGAAATTTGTAACAATTTTTCCATCTTTATTTTTTAAATGACAAAAATGTTTATAGGTTATGTATAAAATATTATTTCACAGCTTTTCTTTCATATTCATAGAAAACAAATTTCTGATTGAAAATATTTGAAGATTTTTACACAGACTTTAAAGGAAAAATAATAATGTTCATTTTAATGCATTGTCTGAAAAAGATTACAAAACCAGAAAGTATTATGAGATTACGACTGCAAGAGTTGCTTCCCTTTTAAACAGTGAGAAAATGTTCAAAGTGAATAGAAATGAATATTTGTTCAGTAAATGCAATCTCTAATTGAAATAAAATTTTAAATTCCACCTTGCTGACAGAACTTAAAATATGCTGTCAGTATATCTCACAAAGGGGTAAACCGCCCCCACCAAGGTGTCCTGTATATATGACACTAGACTACATCTAGTGGTGAGTCTCCAGTTCCACAGATCTGTGGAGTACTGGTTTGTTTCATTATTCCCTGGTCCACTTTAGACTCAGAGTAGTGATATCCGTTAGGGTTCCATCCATGAACTAAATAGATCTATTCAAAAATAATTTGTATCCCATAGGAATACTTCCCGTCATCTAACTAGATTATTCATATTAGGAAAAAGTTAGAATCGTATCATAAAACTGTGTCCAAAGTATTTGTATAAGATAAGAATAGTTGATACCATAAAACTGTGTGAAAATTATGCTATTTCCTAACCTCCATGTGGAAAACAAAATTAAATGGGTTGATATGCCCTTAAAAACCAATTAATCTTCAAATGTTTACTATGGATTATTATTAGTTACTTAGAAACCATTAAAATGTATGCAAATTATTTGTATTACATTGGAGTACTTGAAACACTGAACCTGTGTGTAAACAAATTATTGTTTTAAAGAAATAGTAACTTAAATTATTTGATCAGTAATATTATATAGGAATACTTGAAACCATACAACTTTTTGCAAATTGTTTGTATTAGATAAAAATACTTGAAACCATAAAACTCTGTGAAAACAAATTATGGTTCTTAAAAATTATTCTTACCTAAAATCAATTAATCATGTTTATAAGGTTTTATTTTTTCCTATCTAATATAATTATATCGTTTCAAGAATTCATATCTTTTAATAATGATCAAATAATTTAAATATCTATTTCTTATTGAAAATTATTTTTTGCACACAATTATATGGTTTTACATTTTCCTATCTAATACAATATATTTGCAAAAGATTTTATTCTTTAAAGAAATACTTACTAAAAATCCTTTGATTATTAATATTACATAGGAATACTTGAAACTAAATAATATTGTGCAAATTATTTGTATTGGATACAAATACTTGAAACCATAAAAAACTGTGTGGAAATTATATGTATGAAATAGGAATACTTGACCCCATAAAACAATGTGCAAACAAATTATTGTCGAAAGAAAGAGATCTTTAGATTATTTGATCCTTATTATTAGATAAAAATAATTGAAACCATATACCTAATTAATTATATTAGATAGGAATATATGAAACCATATAAGAGTGTGTAAAGTATTTGTATTTGATAGGAATTAAAAGCATAAAACTATATGCAAATAAATTATTGTTTAAAAAGAAATGCTAACTTAGAATCATCTAATTAATAATATTCAAAATGCAATTAAAAGCATAAAACTATATGCAAATAATTATACCTTAAAATAGCTTTTCTTAATGTCGGCTATCAAGTATTCCGATCAAATAGAAATTTTAAACAGATCTATTTAACTCGCAGTTCATTCATAAATGTGGGTAAGATCTTGAAACCATATAACTACTTAATTATATTAGATAGGAATATATGAAACCATATAAGAGTGTGTAAATTATTTGTATTAGATAGGAATACTTGAAAGTATGAAAATATGTATAACTTATTGTTAAAAACAAATCATTACTTCAAATCACTTGTTTCTTAGAATCATCTAATTAATAATATTTAAAATTCAATTAAAAGCATAAAACTATGTGCAAATAAATTATTGTTTAAAAAGAAATGCTAACTTAGAATCATCTAATTATTAATATTCGAAATGCAATTAAAAGCATAAAACTATGTGCAAATAAATTATTGTTTAAAAAGAAATGCTAACTTAGAATCATCTAATAAATAATATTCAAAATGCAATTAAAAGCATAAAACTATGTGCAAATAAATTATTGTTTAAAAAGAAATGCTAACTTAGAATCATCTAATTATTAATATTCAAAATGCAATTAAAAGCATAAAACTATGTGCAAATAGATTATTGTTTAAAAAGAAATGCTAACTTAGAATCATCTAATTATAAATATTTAAAATGCAATTAAAAGCATAAAACTATGTGCAAATAAATTATTGTTTAAAAAGAAATGCTAACTTAGAATCATCTAATAAATAATATTCAAAATGCAATTAAAAGCATAAAACTATGTGCAAATAAATTATTGTTTAAAAAGAAATGCTAACTTAGAATCATCTAATAAATAATATTCAAAATGCAATTAAAAGCATAAAACTATGTGCAAATAGATTATTGTTTAAAAAGAAATGCTAACTTAGAATCATCTAATTATAAATATTCAAAATGCAATTAAAAGCATAAAACTATGTGCAAATAAATTATTGTTTAAAAAGAAATGCTAACTTAGAATCATCTAATAAATAATATTCAAAATGCAATTAAAAGCATAAAACTATGTGCAAATAAATTATTGTTTAAAAAGAAATGCTAACTTAAAATCATCTAATTATTAATATTCGAAACTAAAACCTTAAATTGTCCAGTCTGCTGGGGCTGTTAATACACTGACTGCACCTCAGTAGAGGGGTAAGACCCTCCAATGAGTGTACTGGATATGACACTAAACAATTTGATTGTGAAGTTCAAATGATTCTGTAGCTTTGGGGAATGCGGACCAGCCCTTCATTGCCATTGCTCCCGGGTCCAAGCTGGCCAGGAATGGTAGCACCTTGTAGGGCCCTATCTATGGTTTAAATATAACTAACTGCATACTTATGCTTGACTGAATTGTTTGAATTAGAACACTTTGACTAAACTGAATACATTGAAACCATTACTCGTTTAATTTTTCACTAAATTTTAAACTTTACTTTTACACAAATAATAAGTTTAATTCTTAACAATTTAAAATTTCATTTTTAAAGTAGTAATAATCTTAATTTTGAACTATTTGAAAATCTATTTTTTGAACTAGTGGAATATTTTTTTATTGGAGTAATAAGTTTAATTCTCAACTTTCTAAAACTTTCCTAAGTAGTCATAAGTAAAATTTTAAACTTTAAAAAAATATTTTTTAATTCAATTTTATCAGTGATTTAAAAATTCTACTACTAGAACAGTCATTTAAGATTTTTAACTGTTTTATTTTTAAATATACTTTTAAAAAACCCTCACCTAAAAAAAAACAAACAAAGAAACAAAAAAAAAAACAAAAAACGAGCCCCTTCTAAAAAGAAATAATTTATTTTTACTTTTGCTATTATTTACTTGCTTTTTATTTAGTTAGTTTTTGTTTTTTTTTTCAAGAAATAAGTGAGGCTGACCTTAACGAGATTTCACTGGTCACACATTTACACACGTCGATTGATTGACTAATGGCATGTCAACCCATGCAGTCATTTGTTTTTCTATAATTATATAATTTCAATTGACTAATAATAATAACCATTAGAAAAGAATTATACCTTAAAATAGCTTTTCTTAATGTCGGCTATCAAGTATTCCGATCAAATAGAAATTTTAAACAGATCTATTTAACTCACAGTTCATTCATAAATGTGGGTAAGACCTTGTCGGTTGACGTCACGTGTTCTCAACTAAAGATAGTAATTTACAAAGCTCTTTGCTTCGATGTGGCACAAGGCCGAATGAATGGGGCGCCCAATGAGACTCGAACTCACTCGTGTAGGTTCGCTAGTCTAGCTTGCTAACCGTTACACCACCAGAGGCACCCTTCTCATCTAAGGATATTAGGTTTGAATGACCGGAACTACGATATGAGTTATTTTCTATCAAATATTCTTATCTAACTGAAATAATTTACATCGTATACTGTCTTTAGTATTTAAACTCCTTGATAAGGGCAATGTTGGAAATTAAATCCCAGTCTAACAAGAACCAATCATATATCAATTAAAGCACGTTTATTTATCTCCCTCTTTCAATATTAAAGATTATAGCAGCACTCCATGTTTGAACAAAGCCACGAGTTAAAATTTGTTCTGAATGTTATCTTTAACTACAGTAAAATATATGAAAACGAGTTAAAAATAAAAATAAAAAAAAGACCACGTCTCATGATAAACTAGGTTTTTGTGTTTTATAAGCGTGTTCAGATATACATCAGAATATTTTCTTTTTCTTTCTTTTTTTTTTTTTTGCGTGTGTGTGTGTGTGAAAATAAGATATATCATAAATAATTATTTTTAAACTGAATGATGTTATATAATTTTTTAATTCCATAAAATTAAATATATTTATGTCTATGAGTGTTCAGTATTATGCACAGAATAGGAGACTAAAATAAAACAATTTAAGGTTATATTAGATTAGATTATCATGTTAAATTTCTTTTCTTCATATCATTTTTTTTTTATGAAGTTTTCATTTTCATTAAAAAATCTCAGGAAGAATGAAACTCGAAAAAAATCTATTTTTTTGAACTATTAGAATATTTTTTTAATGGAGTAATAAGTTTAATTCTCAACTATTTAAAACTTTTCAAAGAAGTCACCAGTATAATTTTAAACTTTAAAAATAATATATGGTATCAGGTATTCTAATCAATTTGAAATAATTTACATCGTCTCCTGTCTTTAGTATTTATACCCCTTAAAAAGGCGAAATAGTAAAAAAAATTCTAGTTTCAAATAGATTTTCTTAATACAAATAATTCACCATTGTCGGCTGTCAAAGTTTCATAGTAGCCCGCCATATTTGAAACAACCCACGTGTTACAATCTGTTCTGAACGTTATCTTTAACTACAGTAACATATATTTCTTCTTTTTTGTGTGTCCGCGTGTGAATGTGTGTGTGTGTGTGTGTGTGTGTGTGATATTACTTGAGAATTGAGAGTAAGAAGACTTTCATTATGAATTCGTGGCCCTAAAAAGGGCCGTTTTTACATAGAAACTAAACTAAATTGTTTTCTTCATCTCCAGTTTCTAGTTGGTTGATTTTCGTCTTTTTCTTCAACTTTGTCTTTGGTAGAAGAAACGGTCTTTTCAAATTGATTTTCGGTTGAATTTTTCTGCTCTGCTTTCATTAATTCTTTTTTTTCTATCAGCGTTTTATAAAGTTCTTTTTCTTTTTTTATTTTTTCTTCGAACAATCGGATTTGTTCACTGATCCTGTTGACTTTGGAATGAACAATTTTTCGGCTTTTGTTGGACGTCCATTTGTACCTGGAAAAGACACATTTTTTCTTCATATTATTTTTGACGTGAACAGGCTTCATTTCCAATCGAAATCTGAAAGAAGTAATATTATAAATCTGTAGTGGACCCACTTAGACTTGAACTCACTTGTGAAGCTTCGCAACTAGAGACTAGTTGATTGAAAGCACGTGTTTAAGTAAGAAACGAAAATGGGTGGAGTTTGTATATACTCGACACTGATTGGTTGATAGATGAGATGATGTGGTTGTTACGTCACATGAGCCGTGGAAAGATGACGTTTATCTTATCAGGCATGAAGTTGTCATCATTTAATTTTTTTTAATAAGTTGACATATGTTAATTAATAATCATGATGTATAATTTTAATGTAGTAATTTTTAGAATTGAATGTATAATTTTAATGTAGTTTTTAATTCTAATATCTTATTCAATTTTAATTCATAAGCATAATTTTTTTAAGTGTATAAAATCCTATCAACAATTCGTTTTTTCTGCATTTCATCTTAAAAAAGGGAAATAAATATGTTTTTTATGTAAGTAAACTTGGCGACCTTAGTCGAGGGTGACCCGAAGGCTCCCTTTTCAATAGCTATTACACCGAATGTAGGGGAGGGCGCTACTCCATTGCCTGGATTGCTCCACTTTACCCTTGATCCTTACCTTATAGTGCTGAGTGCTAAACAAGGTGGTATCAAGTACCATTTTATTTTTAGTATGACACGACCTGGGATTGAACCCCGGTCTCCTGAACCATTGGCGAACTCTCAACTCATTAGGCCAATGTCCAGTTTTGTATGCAGAATTAAGAAAATTCAATTAAATAATTTTTTTGAAAGTATTATTAATTCATAATTTATAACAATAAATAAATAATAAATCTTTTTAATTGCCTTTTTAATATTGAACCTCTTACCTGATAATAATTTACGTCTTTTATTGTTCATAAAACAAATTTTTATTTTTTTTTAAATTTCCTATCTTTATTAAAATATTTTCCCTTTTTCTTTTCCACCATTTTTATGTAAATATTCAACCGAAATTCAAAAAACAAAACTAGAAAACCTTTAAATGAGTGTTACTTTTGGTTTCCATACTTTTTTACATCAACCATTTTTTATGTCTTACAAAAAAATTAAAAATATATTTAAAAAAAACAAAGAAACAAAGAGACAAAACATCGCTCAGTTCCTTGCTTTTTTTGTTCGTTTATTTATTTATTTATTTTTTTCGATTAAAGAAAATCGTCGTTATCTAATAACGTATTTAGATTTTGTCTCTGGTTGGAGGAAAGAAAGTCAGAATTTTATGCAAACTTATCTTCTTTTTTGTTTCAGAACAGTATCTAAAAGTAAATTACTCTTGTAGAATCATAGAATTTAAAAGAACTGAACACATTAAACAATTCATTTAAAATCGAATATTCACATTTTGTGCGGTATTTTTTTTTTTTTTTTTTTTTTTTCAAAATCTTCTAATTTATTTATTTTTTCTTTATTTCACGTAAACCTTTATAAAATAAATCAAATAACCTGAAAAAAAAATAAACCCACTAAGTTTAACTGACGCATTTTAAAATTCATTTATTTATAAATAACACTAAAAAAAATTATTAAAATCTGATAATTTCCAAAGTTGTGGTAATTTTTGGCATCGACTCTGCTAAAAATGTATTTATTAACATTAAACCAGATTTGATGTGTTTTTAAAACTATTTAATGTGTTAACTTCAAACAGCTTTTTATAATCCTAATCTATCATTTAAATCTAATTCACCGGTATAACTATTTTATTTATTATAAACATTATAAGTTTTTTAATTGTTTTATTCATTTCTTTGTTTTTTACTTCTGTTTTTATTTATACAGGGAAAACTATGAAAGTTGAATAATTTTGTTGTTTATAGATTTCGAAGAAAAGAAGAAAACTTCCCTAAAAACATTTTAACAGTAATTTAAAAAAAAAATCTAAATGCATGATCTAAATGAATAAATAAAATAAATTATAATTAATTATTTTTAAACTGAAGGATGACATATATATATATGTTTAATTGCATAAAATTAAATATTCTTATGTCTATGTGTGTTCAGTATTATGCACAGAAAAGGAGACTAAAATAAAACAATTTAAGGTTATTTTAGATTTCTACAAACGACTCACAATTAGACTTGAAAGCTTTTTTTTTTCTTATCATAGCTATTAACAACAAGAAACTGTTTACCTTTCCAATTAACTTTTTTTTTCTTTGTTTAGTTGTTGTAGATAACGCATGCATGTACGTGTGATGGGGTCTATAGGAGAAATACGCTTATAAGTTATAAAATAATCAAATTTCAATTTGAGAAATTTTATAAAAGATGGAAAACACGAAAATAGTATCAGATTTATTTTTATTTTTCTAAATTCTAGTTTTTTTCTGCAAACAACCTGCAAGATGACGACCATTTTTTAACATGGCCGACATCGAATATCATCATCTCAATCATCATCCTCATGTCGACATTTGAGCATGGATGTTCCTGACCCTTTCGCACTGCTTCCCCCTATCATCTATTGCTTCTGGCTGTCTTATTATTTCAAATTTCGGCGGAAAATTTGGATAAGTTGCTCAAGTTTATTTGTCTTCATTCTGAATTCAAGTTAAGATTACGTTATCATCAAAAATAGTGTTATCAAGTAAATAATTCAATAAATGATATTCGTTATTTATTTTTTCATTTTATTATTCATAATTGTACAATATTTGAAATGTGAAATATGACTGTACCTTAAGACAAATAAACGGTAGTAATTTGATATAAATTTGCTACTAAGAAAATTTCGCCCTTTTTTGATATTTGAATGAACTCAAAAAATAATCAAAGTTATTATTTATGATTAAATTTTAGTTTTATTTGAAAGATGGTAACATCATAATTATCAGTATCAAAATTAAAATAACATTACTTATATAAATTACTTTCAATAAATTTTAAACACTTAAATTCCCCAAAAGATGAAAATTCAGGTTAGGAAAATTTGAAAAATGTTATCATTAAAATGTTTAAGGCCAACTACAGAAAAAACTCAACTTTTTGAGTATATAATATCCTATGAAAAATTGTTTATTTTGTATTTAATCTTAAAAAAGGGAAATAAGTAAAAAATACAATTAAATAATTTTAAAAATATTATTATTAATTCATGATTAATAACAATAAAAGTAACAACATGTGTTCCATCAGAAAAAAAAAAAATAACCTTGTCAGTTTAAAAATATTATTTTGGAAAATTCATCACGTCTACTGGTTTGCAAAAAAATATTCTCTCGTCAAATTGAATATTATAAGTATAAGGATGTTTTCTAATAAAAAATAACCTTGTCAGTTTAAAAATAATATTTTGGAAAATTCATCACGTCTACTGGTTTGCAAAAAAATATTCTCTTGTCAAATTGAATATTATAGGTATAAGCACATGTTCTAATAAGAAAAATAACCATGCCCGTTTAGAAATAATATTTTGGAAAATTCATCACGTTTTCTGGTTTTTAAAAAAATCATTTAGTTTAACTGATTCATTTTAAAATTCATTTATTTGTAAATAACACTAAAAATTTATTAAAATCTGATAATTTCCGAAGTTGAGCTTATTTTAGGCATCGATTGTGTTAAAAATGTATTTATGGGGTCCATAGGAGAATGACATTTATGAGTTATGAAATAATCAAACTTCAATTTGAGAAATTTTATAAAAGATAGAAAACACGAAAATAGTTTCAGATTTTTTTTTTTTTTTCTAAATTCTAGTTTTATTCTGCAAACAACCTGCGAGATGGCGACCATTTTTTAATATGGCCGTCATCAAATATCATCATCTTCATCATTTTCATCATCATGTCGCGCCTATCGTCCATTGCTTCCGGCCTGTCTTCAAGTCTATATCCCGTATTGGCACAAAGCTCCTGTATGTAGGTTAGAGCTGGTCGTCCTGCCTTTGCTCATCCATGTGAAGGGGTCCACAGGAGTATATCCCTTATGAGCTGGTCCATACTTCTCCAGCATTGTCCTGCATGTCTGATTTGTCTAATTTTGATAGTTTCCGTGATGGGTAGTAAGTGGCCGTACAGCCGCTGCTCTGTGGGGAGTTGCCACCAGGACTTATTCAATATTGAATATTGAAAGAGTCAGAAAAATAAAAGCAGAGAGTATACAGCCAGTACAATACTAGAGAAAACAGCGTAAAAATGTCGTTGAAGGCAAAATATGCTTCATGTGAAACAAAGAAACCCAATCCTCGGAAATCAGACAAGTTATGATAATAAACCTTAATAACAGACCTTATGAATATGCCAAAACTTTAAATGATGGAAAACTTCTTGCAAGTCTCAGTGGTGGAGATGCTAGTGCACAGGAGCTCAAATATGTTCTTCTGGGTTTCCACAAATATATGGGCCTTGTCTTGTCAGAAACATAATAACTTCATTATAAATGAAGTTATTGTTCTTGGCAAAGCAGCTAATATCTTGTCATATTATCTGTGTCTCTTTACATCTTTATAAGGTTAGAAGGATTTATTGGTCAGACTACATCACATCCAAACATGTAATATGGCTTTCTTTACCTGTTCACTCTGGGTAGTTTGACACAAAGTCAGAGCTGAGAGTAGCTTTTTTCTGCTCTGTCTAGCTAGTCTTTTACTGCAAGAGACAAACCCTACCACTTTATGTATATCTTCATTTCAGGGGTAGGGAAGGGCAAAACCAAAAAATATCAATTTTTGTCCTTGAACACCAAATTTGGACATATATACCCAAGAACAACTAACACATTTTAACACCTTCACTGAGAGATGCAACCATTCCATTTGTATTCAGTAAAAATTTCTTCACCCAATGAATGATTGTTGAAAGTAGAAATAATGGCAAAATATACAAGATATCATGGCCTCTTCTCTTCACATCTTCTTTCATATAATTCCTTTACAGCTTTCATATCCACGATGTTCAACCAGCAAGATAACATGGGGTAAGAATAGAGTAACCCAGAATGAAGTCAGATAACAAACAAAAACAAAATAAATTACCTTGAAACCCCATAATAGCATCATTAAGATCCCCTATCTCTTAAATTAGCAAAAGAAGCATCAATATATGCGGAAATTTTTAAATGCTGCAGCTTTATTAAATTTGGAATACCTATCAGGGATTTTTTTTCTAATCTTTTCTGTTTTTTCATTTTAGAATAGAATTTAATGCCTCAACATCATAACTTATCTCAGGTGAGTTTGGTTGACTGGCCAGTTGGCCAATGATTTGCCTGGTGTGAGTAATTTCTGTTGTGGATATTGCTTGAATGGCAAGAGAGAGTCAAGGAAATCCAAGCAAGCAGCATGACATAATACCGTTGATATTTCACTGAAAAATATTCTGAAAACATTTACATGCATATGGGACATAATAAATCAAACATATATGCTAATGAACCCACCACAAATTTCATTCATTAATAAATGAATATTGAAAATATTATTAAAATTGGATAATTATCTGAATTTTGGTGATTTATTTTATAAAATTCATTAAATTGAAAATTGATTATTTTATAATAAAAGAAAAAAAACAATGTATCCTCAGTTTGTTCAAACTCCTCCTTCTACTCGTCATCTATCAGCCGATCAATGTTGAGTTTATACAAACTTCGCTTATTTTCCTTAGATGCTCTAATGTCGAGTTTTCATTGTTCCTGAGATTTTTTAATTAAAATGAAACCTACATAAAAGATAATATGAAGAAAACAAATTTCACAGAAAAATCTAATCTAAAATAACGTTAAATTGTTTTATTTTAGTCTCCTATTTGTGCATAATGCTGAACACACATAGACATAAAAATATCTAATTTTATGCAATAAAAAATATATAACATCATTCATTCTAAAAATAATTAATTATAATCTATTTTATTTATTCATTTATTAGATCATATATTTAGATTTTTTTAAAATCCTGTTTTTACAGAAGTTTTCTTCTTTTCTTTAAAATCCATAAACAGCAAAATTATTAAGAGTTTAAAATCTTATGACTACTTTGAAAAGTTCAAAATAGTTGAGAATTAAACTTATTACTCCATTAAAAGAATTTTAATAGTTTAAAAAATTGATTTTCAAATAGTTCAAAATTAAACTTATTACAACTTTAAAAATGAAATTTTAAATTGTTAAGAATTAAACTAATTACCTGTGTAAAAGTAAAGTTTAAAATTTAGTGAAAAATTAAACGAATAACGGCTTCATATTTTTCTAAAATAAGACAAATTACAGCAACAAAGTTTATAAATAAAATTCAACTTTTAAAATATTAGGTTTAAACTTATTTAAAGAATTATCATAGCTTAGAATATCGTCATTGTCATACTTTTTATGTAATTTCCTTCATGTGATCGCAATAGTCCAATTAGAGTGATCTCCCTTTTACTACTTTTTTAAAGCAAGAAGAAAATCAGAGGGCTATACTTTTTTCTTAAATTATAGTTTATAAACTCACCATGACTTAGTCGTTTCGTTGAAAAAGGATATTGTCTTGTCAGTACGGACATTTCAATAAAGGGAAAGTGTAATTTAAATCAAGTTACAGCCATATTCGTGTTTGATTTCTCGCAAATTTAGAGATAAAACAAGCAAGGGGAGGAGGTAATATTGTTGTCTTCACCACAATCCAGAATATTTGATTATCAAGAAATTGTCAAACATAAAGTTGGGTAATTTCATTTTTTAAAAAAAGTTGTCCTAATTAACAAAAAAAGACAATCATTTTTGTTTTTATGAGAATATCAATAGCTCCCATTTTATGAGAATATCAATAGCTCCCATTAAAACTTAGAGACTGTTCAGGTTAATGAGCCTATATTAAACGTAATTGTTTGTTTGGGTATTTAACTGACTTTCCACCAAGTCAAATTATTTTAGAAGAATATTAAATTCTGAAATATCACATTTTATAATTGGTCATGAGATGCCTTTAGAAAAAAAGGATTGTATGAGAAGAAAAAATATAAAATGCCTGAAATTCTAATTCTTATCAATTGTAACAGATTTTTAATGAATAAAATTAAAATTTTAGAATTATCATTTACAAAGAAACTGGATTTTCAAGAATTAAATTAGTTTCAGTTTTACTCTGTGTGTGTGTGTGTGTGTGTGTGTGTGTGTGTGTGTGTGTGTGTGTGTGTGTGTGTGTGTGTGTGTGTTCCATTTATGAACTTTTCTGAAGGTGAATGAAAATAAGATTTAGTTTATAACATATACTTAAAATAGAAAATTTGAGAAGATTATCATAAAGTTAATAGATACTTAAAAAGCCAGTTGTTTTTAAATGAATGTCAACTGTGACAGCAATAAAATAATTTATTGGACAACATTTATTAAAACAATTGCTAGTAGCCCTAATAATTTACCAAAAAATAAAATGTTAACTTATTATGGATTGCCAATCAAATTATAATTCAATTTTTGTCTTAATAATTGATTTGTATAAAACTTGTGCTATTTGCATCAACATTTAAAGATTAATTGGTTTTTATGGGCATATTAACTGATCTAAGTTTGTTTTCTACATGGAGGTTAGGAAATAGCATTCATTGTATATATAGATTTATATTTTTTGTGTACTTTCTTAAGGTTTATGCACACAGGAATACAAGATATCATATAACTACCTAATACAAATAATTTAAATGCAATTTCATGGTTTCAAGTATTCTTACCTAATATCAATAATCAAATGATTTTAAGTAAGTATTTCTTTTAAATAATTTTTTAAATAAAATATGTAAGTAGCTCTGAGAATGCCTGTGGGCTGGAATCTTCATCGAGTGCATGTCCTGTTCCAGTCTCCTGGTTGCTATGAGGTATCTCCTCTTTCTATTGTACAAGCCTGGCAAGCAAAAAATATGGTATTTGTGTTCCTGTGCGATAACATCTCCAGCACTGAGTGTTGCAAGAAGTTTTCTTTCATTTAAAGTTTTGGCATATTCATAAGGTCTGTTATTAAGGTTTATTGTCATAACTTGTCTGATTTCCAAGGATTGGGCTTCTTTGTTAGACATGAAGCATATTTTGCTTTCAATCACATGTCTACGCTGTATTATCTAGTATTCTACTGACTGTGTATTCTCAGCTTCTCTTTTTCTGACACTTTCCAGTTTTGTGTTGTTGAACATAAGGCAACAACTTCGGTGATACTGTGCCTTGCTCTTCCTTAACATTACTCTAATGCCACCACCATCATCAAGTCTGGTGGGATCAAGAAAAATAATGTAGCCATCATGTTCAGCTGATAGATGAGGAGTAGAAGGAGGAGTTTGACCAAAGTGAGGATACATTTTTTTTTCTTTTATTATGAAATAATCAATTTTTAATTTAATGAATTTTATGAAAGTTGGAAAACACAAAAATAGCATCAGATTTTTTTAGAAATGTCTTGTTTTTTCTGGAAATGACCCACAATAACATTTGAAAGCTTTTTTTATCACAGCTGTTAACAGCTTGATACTGTTAAGATTTCTTCCTGTAGGAAACCATTACCTCATATTGAAAATAAATCACCAAAATTCAGAGAATTATCCAATTTTAATGATATTTTCAGTATTCATTTATAAACGTGCCAGGAATTCGTTGTTTCTTCAGTATGCATGTTTCAGTGTGGAGGAATAATATTCAATGATTTGTATAAAGTTATATGGTTTCAAGTATTCCTATCTAATAGTAATAATCAAATGACTTCAACTAAGCATTTCTTTTTAAAAATAATTTGTGTGCAAATTTTTATGGTTTCAAGCCTTCCTATCTAATATCCATAATCGTAATAATTTCTTTTTAACAATAATTTGTTTGCACACATATTCAATGTTTCGAATTCTCTAATGTGATACAAATAATTTGAACACAGTTTTATCCTTTCAAGTATTCCTATCAAATACAAATAATTTGAACACAGTTTTATCCTTTCAAGTATTCCTATCTAATACAAATAATTTGAACACAGTTTTATGCCTTCAAGTATTCCTATCTAATACAAATAATTTGAACACAGTTTTATGCTTTCAAATATTCCTATCAAATACAAATAATTTGAACACAATTTTATGCCTTCAAGTGTTCCTATCTAATACAAATAATTTGAACACAGTTTTGTGCTTTCAAGTATTCCTTTCTAATACAAATAATTTGAACACAGTTTTGTGCTTTCAAGTGTTCCTATCTAATACACATAATTTGAACACAGTTTTAGGCTTTCAAGTATTTACAAGAATCATTAAATAAGTTTCCAGACTTTTTTCGTATGGCCACTTTTATCGAGAGTACACACATGAAACTCTACCCCCCTTCGAAGTAATCTCCTCCGGCTGCAATGCACTTGTTGTACCTTCCCAGCAACTTCTGGAAGGCCCCATGGAAGTCCTCTTGTGTGAGCATGTCAATGACCTTCATCACAGATCTTTCATCTCCTCAATTCTCTCATAACGACAGACTCTGAGCTTAGGGGATAAGCAAAAGTCACAGGGAGCAAGGTCTTTACTATAGGGAGACTGAGGAACTGTCTTGATGCCCATCTTGGTCAAATAGTCTGTGACAAGGATGGAGTTGTGGACTGGTGCATTATCCAGCTGGAAATGCCACTGACTCAATTTGAACAGTGCTGGTCTCTTCTGACGGAATCTCTGCCTGAACTCCCTTAAAGCCTCAACATAGTAACCCTAACCCTTTGGCCAATCAACTCTGATGTATTGACTTCCTTAATCCTCATCATCCCTCACAGATTCCTTGAATCTCTTATGCCACTCAAAAACTGACGCTCGACTCATGTAAGATGGTCGAAAAGTAGTCTGAAGCATTCCATATGTTTCTGTGGCATTTTTTTTTTCAAGTTTAAAACAGAATTTTATTGCATATCGTTCTTCTAAAGTGTCAGATTGCATTTATTATTCATAATTCTACGATATTTGAAATGGGAAATATAACTGTACGTTAAGACAAATATACGGTAATAATTTGATATAAATTTGCGACTAACAAAATTCCATTCTTTTTTGATACTTGAATGAATTTAAAAAATAATCAAAGTTATTATTTATGATTAAATTTTAGTTTTATTTGAAAGATAGTAACATTATAATTATCAGTATTAAAATTAAAATAACATTACATATCAAAAATATTTTTAATAAATTGAAAATATTTAAACACCCCAAAAGTTGAAAATTCAGGTTGGGAAAATTTTTTAAAATGTTATCATTAAAATGTTTAAGGCCACCTACTAAAAAAAACTCAACTTTTTTAAGTATATAATATCCTATCAAAAATTGTTTATTTTGTATTTAATCTTAAAAAAGGGAAATCAGTAGGTTAACATAGTTTTTATATGTACAATTAATAAAATTCAATTAAATAATATTTAATAAATTATTATTAATGCATGAATAATAACAATAAAAATAAAACACGTATTCCATCGAAAAAACAAATAACCTTGCCTGTTTAAAAATGATATTTTAGAAAATTCATCATGTCTGCTGGTATGTAAAAAAAAATTCTCTTGTCAAATTGGATATCAGAGGTATAAGCAGGTTTTCTAATAAAAAAAAAACATTGACTGTTTAAAAATAATATTCTGGAAAATTCATCATGTCTACTGGTTTGTAAAAAAATATTCTCTTGTCAAATTGATTATAATGTATAAGTAGGTTTTCTAATTAAAAAATAACCTTGCCTGTTTAAAATTAATATTTTTGAAAATTCATCATGTCTACTGGTTTGTAAAAAAAATCCTCTTGTCACATTGAATATTATAGCTATAAACACGTTTTCTATTAAAAAATAACCTTGCCTGTTTAAAAAAATAATATTTTGGAAAATTCATTGTGTCTTCTGGTTTGTAAAAGATATTCTCTTGTCAAATTGAAAATTATAGGTATGAGCACGTTCTCTAATAAAAAATAACCTTGCCCGTTTAAAAATAATATTTTGAAAAATTCATCATGTCTACTGGTTTGTAAATAAATCTTCACTTTTGAAATAGAATATTTTATGTATAAGCACGTTTTCCAATAAAAAATAACTTTGCCTATTTAGAAATAATATTTTGAAAAATTCATCATGTCTACTAGTTTGTAAAAAAATATACTCTTTTCAAATTAAATATTATTGCGATAAGCACCTGTTCTACTAGAAAAATAAACTTGCCCATTTAAAAATAATGTTTTGGAAAATTCATCATGTCTACTGATTTGTAAAAAACTTCTCTTGCCAAATAGAATGTTATTGGTATACACACGTTTTCTAAGAAAAATAACCTTGCCAGTTTAAAAATAATATTTTGGAAAATTCATCATGTCTACTGGTTTGTAAAAAAATATTCTTTTTCAAACTGAATATTATAGATATAAGCACTTGTTCTACAAAAAAAGAAACGTTGCCCGTTTAAAAATAATATTTTAGAAAATTCATCATGTCTGCTGGTTTGTAAAAAAATATTCTCTTATCAAACTGAATATTATAAGTATAAGCACGTTTTCTATTAAAAAAAATAAAACCTTGAATGTTTAAAAATAATATTTTGGAAAATTCATCATGTCGACTGGTTTGTAAAAAAATATACTCTTTTCAAATTAAATATTATTGCTATGAGCACATGTTCTACTAGAAAAATAACCTTGCCCGTTTAAAAATGATATTTTAGAAAATTAATCATGTCTACTGGTTTGTAAAAAAAATCCTCTTGTCAAATTGAATATTATAGCTATAAACACGTTTTCTAAGAAGAAATAACCTTGCCTGTTTAAAAAAAAAATAATATTTTGGAAAATTCATCGTGTCGTCTGGTTTGTAAAAAATATTCTCTTGTCAAATTTAAAATTATAGGTATGAGCACGTTTTCTAATAAAAAATAACCTTGCCCTTTTAAAAATAATATTTTGAAAAATTCATCATGTCTACTAGTTTGTAAAAAAATATACTCTTTTCAAATTAAATATTATTGCGATAAGCACATGTTCTACGAAAAAAATAACCTTGCCCGTTTAAAAAAAATATTTTGGAAAATTCATCATGTCGACTGGTTTGTAAAAAAATATTCTCGTGTCAAATATAATATTATAGGTATAAGCACGTTTTCTAATAAAAAATAATCTTTCCCGTTAAAAAATAATATTTTGGAAAATTCATCATGTCTACTTGTTTGTAAAAAAATATTCTCTTGTCAAATTTAATATTATAAGTATAAGCACGTTTTCTAGTAAAAATAACCTGGCCCGTTTAAAAAGAATATTTTTGAAAATTTATCATGTCTTCTTCTTTATAAAAAAATATTATCTTGTCAAATTGAATATTATAAGTATAAGCACGTTTTCTAATAAAAAAATAACCTGGTCCGTTTAAAAAAAAATATTTTGGAAAATTCATCATGTCTACTGGTTCGTAAAAAAGTCTTCTCTTGTCAAATTGAATATTATATGCATATGCACGTTTTCTAATAAAAAAAAACCTGGCCCATTTAAAAATAATATTTTGCAAAATTCATTATGTCTACTGCTTTCTAAAAAAATATTCTTTTGTCAGATTGAATATTATAGGTATAAGCACGTTTCCTAATAAAAAAATAACCTTTCCCGCTTAAAAATAATATTTTGGAAAATTCATCATGTCTTCTGGTTTGTAAAAAATATTCTCCTCTCAAATTGAATATTATAGGTATAAGCATGATTTCTAATAAAAAAATGACTTTACCTGTTTAAAGATAATATTTTGGACAATTCACCATGTCTACTGATTTGTAAAAAAATATTCTCTTGTCAAATTGAATATTATAGGTATAAGCACCTTTTCCAACAGAAATAACCTGGCTCGTTTAAAAATAATATTTTGGAAAATTCATCATGTCTTCTGGTTTGTAAAAAATATTCTCCTTTCAAATTGAATATTATAGGTATAAGCATGATTTCTAATAAAAAAATGACTTTACCTGTTTAAAGATAATATTTTGGACAATTCACCATGTCTACTGATTTGTAAAAAAATATTCTCTTGTCAAATTGAATATTATAGGTATAAGCACCTTTTCCAACAGAAATAACCTGGCTCGTTTAAAAATAATATTTTGGAAAATTCATCATGTCTTCTGGTTTGTAAAAAATATTCTCTTGTCAAATTGAATATTATAGGTATAAGCACGTTTTCCAACAGAAATAACCTGGCTCGTTTAAAAATAATATTTTGGAAAATTCATCCTGTCTTCTGGTTTGTAAAAAATATTCTCTTGTCAAATTGAATATTATAGGTATAAGCACCTTTTCCAATAGAAATAACCTGGCTCGTTTAAAAATAATATTTTGGAAAATTCATCATGTCTTCTGGTTTGTAAAGAGCAGACTGGTTTCTTCAGGCTTAAATAAGCAACTAATAGGAGAAAAGGAAAACTGAATTCAAAGCAGCTTTACTTAATTTAAAAATTGACCTTGTGTCAAATCCTGCTCATAACAGAGGTTGGGTAAATACACACTTTACTGTCTAAAACATTTTTTGGGGTCAATAATAATTTGACCAGATTATGGCATTCAATAACTAATATGTGAGTAGGTAAATATTTCGGTTGACCAGTTAGAACTTTTTTAAAAAATGAGTTCTATAACCATTCCAAATCAAGTATTTTGTTGTAGAAAAAAAAAATGATTTGATTTTTAAGTTTGTATTTATCCACCCCCTTCATCACAGGCAGGGTGTGACACAAGGTCAATTTTATGTGGACCAAAGCTGGTTTGAATATTTTTGGGAAAGGTATGAACCCCCTTATCCCACTAGATATGGATCAAATAGTACCACTACTGTTCTTCTACAAGGATAGCTTTGGCATTAAATAACCTATGAATGTTGATATGCCATTAAACAAAGAAGCCACACCAAACTAATAGAATAATCTTTGGATTTTCTTTATACAAGGTAGTTTTGCTGTATTTCTTTTATGAGATGCCTTAATTTCAGGAAAACCTAAAAAAAACAAAGAAACAAAAAAACAACAACAAACACCTGGTAAATCATGAGCTGGACAATTCCATACCACAATTAACCAGACACTTATAAATAGCAAAAGAAGTTTCCAGAAAAAAGACTTGTGCCATTTACGACTTGACTTAACCTCCTATTTCCGAATCAATGAGGTTGTCAGGATGCTATACTGAGTCAATCCCTTTCATGGAATGTGCCAGAGCAATGGGAGAATTAAAAAGCAATGCCCATCTCCTCTCCTATAACTTATTTGGTCATAAATGTGCCATGCTATGAAATCTATCGGTTCATCTCCCAAGCTATAGATAAATATACAGATTTAGATTTAAAACAGTTTTATTTCACCAATTCAGTTAAGCATAATTACACAGTGTAAAAGTCAAAACTGTTCTATTCTATTTCAAGCAATTCAGCTTTGTAAAATCCCAGTAGATAATGAAAGACTGATTGATTGGGTTTACAGCATATCAACCCCTAGTGGGTTATTTAATGCCAAATCAAAATTACAGTTGATGTGCTGTAATTGGGGAAAGCTGTAGCTAAAATATGATATATATATATATATATATATATATATACACAAAATATGAATAAAGTATATATATAGAATATTAATAAAATATATATATATATATATATATATATATATATATATGAAGAAAATATAGTGGATGTATATATGTAATTATTGTTTTTGAGAAGTTAAAAATATGTGGGAGTAATGACATTGTAAGTTGACTTCTGTCTTTTAACTAAACTTTCTTTTAAAATGTTTTAGATTTGATTTTGTTGATGAAAGTAAAATCTTTGTCAAATATTTTATGTGATTTAAATGAAAAGATAAATCAATTGATTTCATATCTAGTTTTAAGGTGAATTATCTTAAAAAAAATCAAAAATCAAACCAAAATGCTTTTTTTACTTCTGTTGCAAATTTTCATCGTCATTGAATACATAGTTTTGCGTAAAATTGAATGTCTTGAGGATTGCGAGTGTTTGCGTGTGTAAATGGCGTGGGGGGTGTAAAAAAGAAAAATTTAGAACAACACGTGTGTATATTTATTGCTCGACAAAAAGACCCCAAAGTTGCAGTTGGCATATTTTACAGTGCCAGTCAACAGGGCAAAGGTTATAAATGACTTGGTGATTTCTTTGTTCTTTTTTTGTCATTATTGATTGCAGTTCAAATTTACATTTAAACTTTATTTAGCCAGGTACACAATAACTGCTGTTGTTATGCAG
The DNA here is from genome assembly GCA_963585895.1 of Sepioteuthis lessoniana. Lineage (NCBI taxonomy): Eukaryota > Metazoa > Mollusca > Cephalopoda > Myopsida > Loliginidae > Sepioteuthis > Sepioteuthis lessoniana. Next base: position 226,022 of record CAUZXS010001194.1, on the reverse strand, counting down.
TCACCCATCTGAATATTGAACATGTTCATCACTGCTTAACTTTGATGAACTGTAGATAAAGTAATCGGCTAAATTTCTTATTTTGAAAGAGTTCCACTTGACTCGGCTCCATAAAAAGGAAATCTATTAAAAGGGAAAAGAAAAGATAAGGGAATTTTACAATAAGTAAAAACGAAATAAAGGAAAATTAGTCTCCTTACAGTATGCACTAATTCACATAACCTACTATCATAAAAAAAAAGAAAAAAAGAAGCAATAGCCTATTAGTCATTTGAAGATTGGCATTATATTATATACTGGATATCACACCGCTACCTTTACATTAAATAAGCTTGGTGTTGAACACCAGCAGAAGATTAGCCAATCAGTGAAGACTAAGGCATTTATGAACAATGGCAAATTAGAAAGTCTACACTTAATGCAGCCTTGTTACATAGAAGGTGTATCTTTTGTATCCCTCATCTACAAACATGACATATTATGGGTTAAGTGCAGCAGCAAAACTTTTTTTGATGGTCATGAATCTAGAGCAGTTTTAAGATCAGTCAGAATACTGCGAAAAGTCCTGGAGACCTGAGGACTTGCTGTCACTCATATCCTGTGAAAGACAACTTGTTAATACTACTGTTAAAATCTCACTAGGAGTTATAATAAAAATAATACCTTGTAAGCAGTTATAGCTTCAAGTAACTATTCTTAATAAAAATAATTTACAGTTATATGATATTCAGCTATTTAATATGAATTCTTTTCAAACATCTATTTGACCAGTAGATGTAACTCTTCATTGCCATTACTTTCAAGTCTGAGTGGACCTGGGAGTAATGGCAATGAACGGATAATCCACACTCACCAAATCTCCAGAAGTGAAGCCTCATTATCAGATTCAGTTTAGCGTCTTGTTTGTTATAGGTTTATATTCTATGAAGTCAGAATGTTCAGCTATTACCAAAAAATGTTTTGCGTCTAAAGTACAATTAGTTTTTTACAGCTAAATATAAAATTCATTGAGAAAGTGTGTGAATTCCATAATCTTTGTCTGGCACAGTATATTTAGTTGGGTGAAATTTGTAACAATTTTTCCATCTTTATTTTTTAAATGACAAAAATGTTTATAGGTTATGTATAAAATATTATTTCACAGCTTTTCTTTCATATTCATAGAAAACAAATTTCTGATTGAAAATATTTGAAGATTTTTACACAGACTTTAAAGGAAAAATAATAATGTTCATTTTAATGCATTGTCTGAAAAAGATTACAAAACCAGAAAGTATTATGAGATTACGACTGCAAGAGTTGCTTCCCTTTTAAACAGTGAGAAAATGTTCAAAGTGAATAGAAATGAATATTTGTTCAGTAAATGCAATCTCTAATTGAAATAAAATTTTAAATTCCACCTTGCTGACAGAACTTAAAATATGCTGTCAGTATATCTCACAAAGGGGTAAACCGCCCCCACCAAGGTGTCCTGTATATATGACACTAGACTACATCTAGTGGTGAGTCTCCAGTTCCACAGATCTGTGGAGTACTGGTTTGTTTCATTATTCCCTGGTCCACTTTAGACTCAGAGTAGTGATATCCGTTAGGGTTCCATCCATGAACTAAATAGATCTATTCAAAAATAATTTGTATCCCATAGGAATACTTCCCGTCATCTAACTAGATTATTCATATTAGGAAAAAGTTAGAATCGTATCATAAAACTGTGTCCAAAGTATTTGTATAAGATAAGAATAGTTGATACCATAAAACTGTGTGAAAATTATGCTATTTCCTAACCTCCATGTGGAAAACAAAATTAAATGGGTTGATATGCCCTTAAAAACCAATTAATCTTCAAATGTTTACTATGGATTATTATTAGTTACTTAGAAACCATTAAAATGTATGCAAATTATTTGTATTACATTGGAGTACTTGAAACACTGAACCTGTGTGTAAACAAATTATTGTTTTAAAGAAATAGTAACTTAAATTATTTGATCAGTAATATTAGATAGGAATACTTGAAACCATACAACTTTTTGCAAATTGTTTGTATTAGATAAAAATACTTGAAACCATAAAACTCTGTGAAAACAAATTATGGTTCTTAAAAATTATTGTTACCTAAAATCAATTAATCATGTTTATAAGGTTTTATTTTTTCCTATCTAATATAATTATATCGTTTCAAGAATTCATATCTTTTAATAATGATCAAATAATTTAAATATCTATTTCTTATTGAAAATTATTTTTTGCACACAATTATATGGTTTTACATTTTCCTATCTAATACAATATATTTGCAAAAGATTTTATTCTTTAAAGAAATACTTACTAAAAATCCTTTGATTATTAATATTACATAGGAATACTTGAAACTAAATAATATTGTGCAAATTATTTGTATTGGATACAAATACTTGAAACCATAAAAAACTGTGTGGAAATTATATGTATGAAATAGGAATACTTGACCCCATAAAACAATGTGCAAACAAATTATTGTCGAAAGAAAGAGATCTTTAGATTATTTGATCCTTATTATTAGATAAAAATAATTGAAACCATATACCTAATTAATTATATTAGATAGGAATATATGAAACCATATAAGAGTGTGTAAAGTATTTGTATTTGATAGGAATTAAAAGCATAAAACTATATGCAAATAAATTATTGTTTAAAAAGAAATGCTAACTTAGAATCATCTAATTAATAATATTCAAAATGCAATTAAAAGCATAAAACTATATGCAAATAATTATACCTTAAAATAGCTTTTCTTAATGTCGGCTATCAAGTATTCCGATCAAATAGAAATTTTAAACAGATCTATTTAACTCGCAGTTCATTCATAAATGTGGGTAAGATCTTGAAACCATATAACTACTTAATTATATTAGATAGGAATATATGAAACCATATAAGAGTGTGTAAATTATTTGTATTAGATAGGAATACTTGAAAGTATGAAAATATGTATAACTTATTGTTAAAAACAAATCATTACTTCAAATCACTTGTTTCTTAGAATCATCTAATTAATAATATTTAAAATTCAATTAAAAGCATAAAACTATGTGCAAATAAATTATTGTTTAAAAAGAAATGCTAACTTAGAATCATCTAATTATTAATATTCGAAATGCAATTAAAAGCATAAAACTATGTGCAAATAAATTATTGTTTAAAAAGAAATGCTAACTTAGAATCATCTAATAAATAATATTCAAAATGCAATTAAAAGCATAAAACTATGTGCAAATAAATTATTGTTTAAAAAGAAATGCTAACTTAGAATCATCTAATTATTAATATTCAAAATGCAATTAAAAGCATAAAACTATGTGCAAATAGATTATTGTTTAAAAAGAAATGCTAACTTAGAATCATCTAATTATAAATATTTAAAATGCAATTAAAAGCATAAAACTATGTGCAAATAAATTATTGTTTAAAAAGAAATGCTAACTTAGAATCATCTAATAAATAATATTCAAAATGCAATTAAAAGCATAAAACTATGTGCAAATAAATTATTGTTTAAAAAGAAATGCTAACTTAGAATCATCTAATAAATAATATTCAAAATGCAATTAAAAGCATAAAACTATGTGCAAATAGATTATTGTTTAAAAAGAAATGCTAACTTAGAATCATCTAATTATAAATATTCAAAATGCAATTAAAAGCATAAAACTATGTGCAAATAAATTATTGTTTAAAAAGAAATGCTAACTTAGAATCATCTAATAAATAATATTCAAAATGCAATTAAAAGCATAAAACTATGTGCAAATAAATTATTGTTTAAAAAGAAATGCTAACTTAAAATCATCTAATTATTAATATTCGAAACTAAAACCTTAAATTGTCCAGTCTGCTGGGGCTGTTAATACACTGACTGCACCTCAGTAGAGGGGTAAGACCCTCCAATGAGTGTACTGGATATGACACTAAACAATTTGATTGTGAAGTTCAAATGATTCTGTAGCTTTGGGGAATGCGGACCAGCCCTTCATTGCCATTGCTCCCGGGTCCAAGCTGGCCAGGAATGGTAGCACCTTGTAGGGCCCTATCTATGGTTTAAATATAACTAACTGCATACTTATGCTTGACTGAATTGTTTGAATTAGAACACTTTGACTAAACTGAATACATTGAAACCATTACTCGTTTAATTTTTCACTAAATTTTAAACTTTACTTTTACACAAATAATAAGTTTAATTCTTAACAATTTAAAATTTCATTTTTAAAGTAGTAATAATCTTAATTTTGAACTATTTGAAAATCTATTTTTTGAACTAGTGGAATATTTTTTTATTGGAGTAATAAGTTTAATTCTCAACTTTCTAAAACTTTCCTAAGTAGTCATAAGTAAAATTTTAAACTTTAAAAAAATATTTTTTAATTCAATTTTATCAGTGATTTAAAAATTCTACTACTAGAACAGTCATTTAAGATTTTTAACTGTTTTATTTTTAAATATACTTTTAAAAAACCCTCACCTAAAAAAAAACAAACAAAGAAACAAAAAAAAAAACAAAAAACGAGCCCCTTCTAAAAAGAAATAATTTATTTTTACTTTTGCTATTATTTACTTGCTTTTTATTTAGTTAGTTTTTGTTTTTTTTTTCAAGAAATAAGTGAGGCTGACCTTAACGAGATTTCACTGGTCACACATTTACACACGTCGATTGATTGACTAATGGCATGTCAACCCATGCAGTCATTTGTTTTTCTATAATTATATAATTTCAATTGACTAATAATAATAACCATTAGAAAAGAATTATACCTTAAAATAGCTTTTCTTAATGTCGGCTATCAAGTATTCCGATCAAATAGAAATTTTAAACAGATCTATTTAACTCACAGTTCATTCATAAATGTGGGTAAGACCTTGTCGGTTGACGTCACGTGTTCTCAACTAAAGATAGTAATTTACAAAGCTCTTTGCTTCGATGTGGCACAAGGCCGAATGAATGGGGCGCCCAATGAGACTCGAACTCACTCGTGTAGGTTCGCTAGTCTAGCTTGCTAACCGTTACACCACCAGAGGCACCCTTCTCATCTAAGGATATTAGGTTTGAATGACCGGAACTACGATATGAGTTATTTTCTATCAAATATTCTTATCTAACTGAAATAATTTACATCGTATACTGTCTTTAGTATTTAAACTCCTTGATAAGGGCAATGTTGGAAATTAAATCCCAGTCTAACAAGAACCAATCATATATCAATTAAAGCACGTTTATTTATCTCCCTCTTTCAATATTAAAGATTATAGCAGCACTCCATGTTTGAACAAAGCCACGAGTTAAAATTTGTTCTGAATGTTATCTTTAACTACAGTAAAATATATGAAAACGAGTTAAAAATAAAAATAAAAAAAAGACCACGTCTCATGATAAACTAGGTTTTTGTGTTTTATAAGCGTGTTCAGATATACATCAGAATATTTTCTTTTTCTTTCTTTTTTTTTTTTTTGCGTGTGTGTGTGTGTGAAAATAAGATATATCATAAATAATTATTTTTAAACTGAATGATGTTATATAATTTTTTAATTCCATAAAATTAAATATATTTATGTCTATGAGTGTTCAGTATTATGCACAGAATAGGAGACTAAAATAAAACAATTTAAGGTTATATTAGATTAGATTATCATGTTAAATTTCTTTTCTTCATATCATTTTTTTTTTATGAAGTTTTCATTTTCATTAAAAAATCTCAGGAAGAATGAAACTCGAAAAAAATCTATTTTTTTGAACTATTAGAATATTTTTTTAATGGAGTAATAAGTTTAATTCTCAACTATTTAAAACTTTTCAAAGAAGTCACCAGTATAATTTTAAACTTTAAAAATAATATATGGTATCAGGTATTCTAATCAATTTGAAATAATTTACATCGTCTCCTGTCTTTAGTATTTATACCCCTTAAAAAGGCGAAATAGTAAAAAAAATTCTAGTTTCAAATAGATTTTCTTAATACAAATAATTCACCATTGTCGGCTGTCAAAGTTTCATAGTAGCCCGCCATATTTGAAACAACCCACGTGTTACAATCTGTTCTGAACGTTATCTTTAACTACAGTAACATATATTTCTTCTTTTTTGTGTGTCCGCGTGTGAATGTGTGTGTGTGTGTGTGTGTGTGTGTGATATTACTTGAGAATTGAGAGTAAGAAGACTTTCATTATGAATTCGTGGCCCTAAAAAGGGCCGTTTTTACATAGAAACTAAACTAAATTGTTTTCTTCATCTCCAGTTTCTAGTTGGTTGATTTTCGTCTTTTTCTTCAACTTTGTCTTTGGTAGAAGAAACGGTCTTTTCAAATTGATTTTCGGTTGAATTTTTCTGCTCTGCTTTCATTAATTCTTTTTTTTCTATCAGCGTTTTATAAAGTTCTTTTTCTTTTTTTATTTTTTCTTCGAACAATCGGATTTGTTCACTGATCCTGTTGACTTTGGAATGAACAATTTTTCGGCTTTTGTTGGACGTCCATTTGTACCTGGAAAAGACACATTTTTTCTTCATATTATTTTTGACGTGAACAGGCTTCATTTCCAATCGAAATCTGAAAGAAGTAATATTATAAATCTGTAGTGGACCCACTTAGACTTGAACTCACTTGTGAAGCTTCGCAACTAGAGACTAGTTGATTGAAAGCACGTGTTTAAGTAAGAAACGAAAATGGGTGGAGTTTGTATATACTCGACACTGATTGGTTGATAGATGAGATGATGTGGTTGTTACGTCACATGAGCCGTGGAAAGATGACGTTTATCTTATCAGGCATGAAGTTGTCATCATTTAATTTTTTTTAATAAGTTGACATATGTTAATTAATAATCATGATGTATAATTTTAATGTAGTAATTTTTAGAATTGAATGTATAATTTTAATGTAGTTTTTAATTCTAATATCTTATTCAATTTTAATTCATAAGCATAATTTTTTTAAGTGTATAAAATCCTATCAACAATTCGTTTTTTCTGCATTTCATCTTAAAAAAGGGAAATAAATATGTTTTTTATGTAAGTAAACTTGGCGACCTTAGTCGAGGGTGACCCGAAGGCTCCCTTTTCAATAGCTATTACACCGAATGTAGGGGAGGGCGCTACTCCATTGCCTGGATTGCTCCACTTTACCCTTGATCCTTACCTTATAGTGCTGAGTGCTAAACAAGGTGGTATCAAGTACCATTTTATTTTTAGTATGACACGACCTGGGATTGAACCCCGGTCTCCTGAACCATTGGCGAACTCTCAACTCATTAGGCCAATGTCCAGTTTTGTATGCAGAATTAAGAAAATTCAATTAAATAATTTTTTTGAAAGTATTATTAATTCATAATTTATAACAATAAATAAATAATAAATCTTTTTAATTGCCTTTTTAATATTGAACCTCTTACCTGATAATAATTTACGTCTTTTATTGTTCATAAAACAAATTTTTATTTTTTTTTAAATTTCCTATCTTTATTAAAATATTTTCCCTTTTTCTTTTCCACCATTTTTATGTAAATATTCAACCGAAATTCAAAAAACAAAACTAGAAAACCTTTAAATGAGTGTTACTTTTGGTTTCCATACTTTTTTACATCAACCATTTTTTATGTCTTACAAAAAAATTAAAAATATATTTAAAAAAAACAAAGAAACAAAGAGACAAAACATCGCTCAGTTCCTTGCTTTTTTTGTTCGTTTATTTATTTATTTATTTTTTTCGATTAAAGAAAATCGTCGTTATCTAATAACGTATTTAGATTTTGTCTCTGGTTGGAGGAAAGAAAGTCAGAATTTTATGCAAACTTATCTTCTTTTTTGTTTCAGAACAGTATCTAAAAGTAAATTACTCTTGTAGAATCATAGAATTTAAAAGAACTGAACACATTAAACAATTCATTTAAAATCGAATATTCACATTTTGTGCGGTATTTTTTTTTTTTTTTTTTTTTTTTCAAAATCTTCTAATTTATTTATTTTTTCTTTATTTCACGTAAACCTTTATAAAATAAATCAAATAACCTGAAAAAAAAATAAACCCACTAAGTTTAACTGACGCATTTTAAAATTCATTTATTTATAAATAACACTAAAAAAAATTATTAAAATCTGATAATTTCCAAAGTTGTGGTAATTTTTGGCATCGACTCTGCTAAAAATGTATTTATTAACATTAAACCAGATTTGATGTGTTTTTAAAACTATTTAATGTGTTAACTTCAAACAGCTTTTTATAATCCTAATCTATCATTTAAATCTAATTCACCGGTATAACTATTTTATTTATTATAAACATTATAAGTTTTTTAATTGTTTTATTCATTTCTTTGTTTTTTACTTCTGTTTTTATTTATACAGGGAAAACTATGAAAGTTGAATAATTTTGTTGTTTATAGATTTCGAAGAAAAGAAGAAAACTTCCCTAAAAACATTTTAACAGTAATTTAAAAAAAAAATCTAAATGCATGATCTAAATGAATAAATAAAATAAATTATAATTAATTATTTTTAAACTGAAGGATGACATATATATATATGTTTAATTGCATAAAATTAAATATTCTTATGTCTATGTGTGTTCAGTATTATGCACAGAAAAGGAGACTAAAATAAAACAATTTAAGGTTATTTTAGATTTCTACAAACGACTCACAATTAGACTTGAAAGCTTTTTTTTTTCTTATCATAGCTATTAACAACAAGAAACTGTTTACCTTTCCAATTAACTTTTTTTTTCTTTGTTTAGTTGTTGTAGATAACGCATGCATGTACGTGTGATGGGGTCTATAGGAGAAATACGCTTATAAGTTATAAAATAATCAAATTTCAATTTGAGAAATTTTATAAAAGATGGAAAACACGAAAATAGTATCAGATTTATTTTTATTTTTCTAAATTCTAGTTTTTTTCTGCAAACAACCTGCAAGATGACGACCATTTTTTAACATGGCCGACATCGAATATCATCATCTCAATCATCATCCTCATGTCGACATTTGAGCATGGATGTTCCTGACCCTTTCGCACTGCTTCCCCCTATCATCTATTGCTTCTGGCTGTCTTATTATTTCAAATTTCGGCGGAAAATTTGGATAAGTTGCTCAAGTTTATTTGTCTTCATTCTGAATTCAAGTTAAGATTACGTTATCATCAAAAATAGTGTTATCAAGTAAATAATTCAATAAATGATATTCGTTATTTATTTTTTCATTTTATTATTCATAATTGTACAATATTTGAAATGTGAAATATGACTGTACCTTAAGACAAATAAACGGTAGTAATTTGATATAAATTTGCTACTAAGAAAATTTCGCCCTTTTTTGATATTTGAATGAACTCAAAAAATAATCAAAGTTATTATTTATGATTAAATTTTAGTTTTATTTGAAAGATGGTAACATCATAATTATCAGTATCAAAATTAAAATAACATTACTTATATAAATTACTTTCAATAAATTTTAAACACTTAAATTCCCCAAAAGATGAAAATTCAGGTTAGGAAAATTTGAAAAATGTTATCATTAAAATGTTTAAGGCCAACTACAGAAAAAACTCAACTTTTTGAGTATATAATATCCTATGAAAAATTGTTTATTTTGTATTTAATCTTAAAAAAGGGAAATAAGTAAAAAATACAATTAAATAATTTTAAAAATATTATTATTAATTCATGATTAATAACAATAAAAGTAACAACATGTGTTCCATCAGAAAAAAAAAAAATAACCTTGTCAGTTTAAAAATATTATTTTGGAAAATTCATCACGTCTACTGGTTTGCAAAAAAATATTCTCTCGTCAAATTGAATATTATAAGTATAAGGATGTTTTCTAATAAAAAATAACCTTGTCAGTTTAAAAATAATATTTTGGAAAATTCATCACGTCTACTGGTTTGCAAAAAAATATTCTCTTGTCAAATTGAATATTATAGGTATAAGCACATGTTCTAATAAGAAAAATAACCATGCCCGTTTAGAAATAATATTTTGGAAAATTCATCACGTTTTCTGGTTTTTAAAAAAATCATTTAGTTTAACTGATTCATTTTAAAATTCATTTATTTGTAAATAACACTAAAAATTTATTAAAATCTGATAATTTCCGAAGTTGAGCTTATTTTAGGCATCGATTGTGTTAAAAATGTATTTATGGGGTCCATAGGAGAATGACATTTATGAGTTATGAAATAATCAAACTTCAATTTGAGAAATTTTATAAAAGATAGAAAACACGAAAATAGTTTCAGATTTTTTTTTTTTTTTCTAAATTCTAGTTTTATTCTGCAAACAACCTGCGAGATGGCGACCATTTTTTAATATGGCCGTCATCAAATATCATCATCTTCATCATTTTCATCATCATGTCGCGCCTATCGTCCATTGCTTCCGGCCTGTCTTCAAGTCTATATCCCGTATTGGCACAAAGCTCCTGTATGTAGGTTAGAGCTGGTCGTCCTGCCTTTGCTCATCCATGTGAAGGGGTCCACAGGAGTATATCCCTTATGAGCTGGTCCATACTTCTCCAGCATTGTCCTGCATGTCTGATTTGTCTAATTTTGATAGTTTCCGTGATGGGTAGTAAGTGGCCGTACAGCCGCTGCTCTGTGGGGAGTTGCCACCAGGACTTATTCAATATTGAATATTGAAAGAGTCAGAAAAATAAAAGCAGAGAGTATACAGCCAGTACAATACTAGAGAAAACAGCGTAAAAATGTCGTTGAAGGCAAAATATGCTTCATGTGAAACAAAGAAACCCAATCCTCGGAAATCAGACAAGTTATGATAATAAACCTTAATAACAGACCTTATGAATATGCCAAAACTTTAAATGATGGAAAACTTCTTGCAAGTCTCAGTGGTGGAGATGCTAGTGCACAGGAGCTCAAATATGTTCTTCTGGGTTTCCACAAATATATGGGCCTTGTCTTGTCAGAAACATAATAACTTCATTATAAATGAAGTTATTGTTCTTGGCAAAGCAGCTAATATCTTGTCATATTATCTGTGTCTCTTTACATCTTTATAAGGTTAGAAGGATTTATTGGTCAGACTACATCACATCCAAACATGTAATATGGCTTTCTTTACCTGTTCACTCTGGGTAGTTTGACACAAAGTCAGAGCTGAGAGTAGCTTTTTTCTGCTCTGTCTAGCTAGTCTTTTACTGCAAGAGACAAACCCTACCACTTTATGTATATCTTCATTTCAGGGGTAGGGAAGGGCAAAACCAAAAAATATCAATTTTTGTCCTTGAACACCAAATTTGGACATATATACCCAAGAACAACTAACACATTTTAACACCTTCACTGAGAGATGCAACCATTCCATTTGTATTCAGTAAAAATTTCTTCACCCAATGAATGATTGTTGAAAGTAGAAATAATGGCAAAATATACAAGATATCATGGCCTCTTCTCTTCACATCTTCTTTCATATAATTCCTTTACAGCTTTCATATCCACGATGTTCAACCAGCAAGATAACATGGGGTAAGAATAGAGTAACCCAGAATGAAGTCAGATAACAAACAAAAACAAAATAAATTACCTTGAAACCCCATAATAGCATCATTAAGATCCCCTATCTCTTAAATTAGCAAAAGAAGCATCAATATATGCGGAAATTTTTAAATGCTGCAGCTTTATTAAATTTGGAATACCTATCAGGGATTTTTTTTCTAATCTTTTCTGTTTTTTCATTTTAGAATAGAATTTAATGCCTCAACATCATAACTTATCTCAGGTGAGTTTGGTTGACTGGCCAGTTGGCCAATGATTTGCCTGGTGTGAGTAATTTCTGTTGTGGATATTGCTTGAATGGCAAGAGAGAGTCAAGGAAATCCAAGCAAGCAGCATGACATAATACCGTTGATATTTCACTGAAAAATATTCTGAAAACATTTACATGCATATGGGACATAATAAATCAAACATATATGCTAATGAACCCACCACAAATTTCATTCATTAATAAATGAATATTGAAAATATTATTAAAATTGGATAATTATCTGAATTTTGGTGATTTATTTTATAAAATTCATTAAATTGAAAATTGATTATTTTATAATAAAAGAAAAAAAACAATGTATCCTCAGTTTGTTCAAACTCCTCCTTCTACTCGTCATCTATCAGCCGATCAATGTTGAGTTTATACAAACTTCGCTTATTTTCCTTAGATGCTCTAATGTCGAGTTTTCATTGTTCCTGAGATTTTTTAATTAAAATGAAACCTACATAAAAGATAATATGAAGAAAACAAATTTCACAGAAAAATCTAATCTAAAATAACGTTAAATTGTTTTATTTTAGTCTCCTATTTGTGCATAATGCTGAACACACATAGACATAAAAATATCTAATTTTATGCAATAAAAAATATATAACATCATTCATTCTAAAAATAATTAATTATAATCTATTTTATTTATTCATTTATTAGATCATATATTTAGATTTTTTTAAAATCCTGTTTTTACAGAAGTTTTCTTCTTTTCTTTAAAATCCATAAACAGCAAAATTATTAAGAGTTTAAAATCTTATGACTACTTTGAAAAGTTCAAAATAGTTGAGAATTAAACTTATTACTCCATTAAAAGAATTTTAATAGTTTAAAAAATTGATTTTCAAATAGTTCAAAATTAAACTTATTACAACTTTAAAAATGAAATTTTAAATTGTTAAGAATTAAACTAATTACCTGTGTAAAAGTAAAGTTTAAAATTTAGTGAAAAATTAAACGAATAACGGCTTCATATTTTTCTAAAATAAGACAAATTACAGCAACAAAGTTTATAAATAAAATTCAACTTTTAAAATATTAGGTTTAAACTTATTTAAAGAATTATCATAGCTTAGAATATCGTCATTGTCATACTTTTTATGTAATTTCCTTCATGTGATCGCAATAGTCCAATTAGAGTGATCTCCCTTTTACTACTTTTTTAAAGCAAGAAGAAAATCAGAGGGCTATACTTTTTTCTTAAATTATAGTTTATAAACTCACCATGACTTAGTCGTTTCGTTGAAAAAGGATATTGTCTTGTCAGTACGGACATTTCAATAAAGGGAAAGTGTAATTTAAATCAAGTTACAGCCATATTCGTGTTTGATTTCTCGCAAATTTAGAGATAAAACAAGCAAGGGGAGGAGGTAATATTGTTGTCTTCACCACAATCCAGAATATTTGATTATCAAGAAATTGTCAAACATAAAGTTGGGTAATTTCATTTTTTAAAAAAAGTTGTCCTAATTAACAAAAAAAGACAATCATTTTTGTTTTTATGAGAATATCAATAGCTCCCATTTTATGAGAATATCAATAGCTCCCATTAAAACTTAGAGACTGTTCAGGTTAATGAGCCTATATTAAACGTAATTGTTTGTTTGGGTATTTAACTGACTTTCCACCAAGTCAAATTATTTTAGAAGAATATTAAATTCTGAAATATCACATTTTATAATTGGTCATGAGATGCCTTTAGAAAAAAAGGATTGTATGAGAAGAAAAAATATAAAATGCCTGAAATTCTAATTCTTATCAATTGTAACAGATTTTTAATGAATAAAATTAAAATTTTAGAATTATCATTTACAAAGAAACTGGATTTTCAAGAATTAAATTAGTTTCAGTTTTACTCTGTGTGTGTGTGTGTGTGTGTGTGTGTGTGTGTGTGTGTGTGTGTGTGTGTGTGTGTGTGTGTGTGTGTTCCATTTATGAACTTTTCTGAAGGTGAATGAAAATAAGATTTAGTTTATAACATATACTTAAAATAGAAAATTTGAGAAGATTATCATAAAGTTAATAGATACTTAAAAAGCCAGTTGTTTTTAAATGAATGTCAACTGTGACAGCAATAAAATAATTTATTGGACAACATTTATTAAAACAATTGCTAGTAGCCCTAATAATTTACCAAAAAATAAAATGTTAACTTATTATGGATTGCCAATCAAATTATAATTCAATTTTTGTCTTAATAATTGATTTGTATAAAACTTGTGCTATTTGCATCAACATTTAAAGATTAATTGGTTTTTATGGGCATATTAACTGATCTAAGTTTGTTTTCTACATGGAGGTTAGGAAATAGCATTCATTGTATATATAGATTTATATTTTTTGTGTACTTTCTTAAGGTTTATGCACACAGGAATACAAGATATCATATAACTACCTAATACAAATAATTTAAATGCAATTTCATGGTTTCAAGTATTCTTACCTAATATCAATAATCAAATGATTTTAAGTAAGTATTTCTTTTAAATAATTTTTTAAATAAAATATGTAAGTAGCTCTGAGAATGCCTGTGGGCTGGAATCTTCATCGAGTGCATGTCCTGTTCCAGTCTCCTGGTTGCTATGAGGTATCTCCTCTTTCTATTGTACAAGCCTGGCAAGCAAAAAATATGGTATTTGTGTTCCTGTGCGATAACATCTCCAGCACTGAGTGTTGCAAGAAGTTTTCTTTCATTTAAAGTTTTGGCATATTCATAAGGTCTGTTATTAAGGTTTATTGTCATAACTTGTCTGATTTCCAAGGATTGGGCTTCTTTGTTAGACATGAAGCATATTTTGCTTTCAATCACATGTCTACGCTGTATTATCTAGTATTCTACTGACTGTGTATTCTCAGCTTCTCTTTTTCTGACACTTTCCAGTTTTGTGTTGTTGAACATAAGGCAACAACTTCGGTGATACTGTGCCTTGCTCTTCCTTAACATTACTCTAATGCCACCACCATCATCAAGTCTGGTGGGATCAAGAAAAATAATGTAGCCATCATGTTCAGCTGATAGATGAGGAGTAGAAGGAGGAGTTTGACCAAAGTGAGGATACATTTTTTTTTCTTTTATTATGAAATAATCAATTTTTAATTTAATGAATTTTATGAAAGTTGGAAAACACAAAAATAGCATCAGATTTTTTTAGAAATGTCTTGTTTTTTCTGGAAATGACCCACAATAACATTTGAAAGCTTTTTTTATCACAGCTGTTAACAGCTTGATACTGTTAAGATTTCTTCCTGTAGGAAACCATTACCTCATATTGAAAATAAATCACCAAAATTCAGAGAATTATCCAATTTTAATGATATTTTCAGTATTCATTTATAAACGTGCCAGGAATTCGTTGTTTCTTCAGTATGCATGTTTCAGTGTGGAGGAATAATATTCAATGATTTGTATAAAGTTATATGGTTTCAAGTATTCCTATCTAATAGTAATAATCAAATGACTTCAACTAAGCATTTCTTTTTAAAAATAATTTGTGTGCAAATTTTTATGGTTTCAAGCCTTCCTATCTAATATCCATAATCGTAATAATTTCTTTTTAACAATAATTTGTTTGCACACATATTCAATGTTTCGAATTCTCTAATGTGATACAAATAATTTGAACACAGTTTTATCCTTTCAAGTATTCCTATCAAATACAAATAATTTGAACACAGTTTTATCCTTTCAAGTATTCCTATCTAATACAAATAATTTGAACACAGTTTTATGCCTTCAAGTATTCCTATCTAATACAAATAATTTGAACACAGTTTTATGCTTTCAAATATTCCTATCAAATACAAATAATTTGAACACAATTTTATGCCTTCAAGTGTTCCTATCTAATACAAATAATTTGAACACAGTTTTGTGCTTTCAAGTATTCCTTTCTAATACAAATAATTTGAACACAGTTTTGTGCTTTCAAGTGTTCCTATCTAATACACATAATTTGAACACAGTTTTAGGCTTTCAAGTATTTACAAGAATCATTAAATAAGTTTCCAGACTTTTTTCGTATGGCCACTTTTATCGAGAGTACACACATGAAACTCTACCCCCCTTCGAAGTAATCTCCTCCGGCTGCAATGCACTTGTTGTACCTTCCCAGCAACTTCTGGAAGGCCCCATGGAAGTCCTCTTGTGTGAGCATGTCAATGACCTTCATCACAGATCTTTCATCTCCTCAATTCTCTCATAACGACAGACTCTGAGCTTAGGGGATAAGCAAAAGTCACAGGGAGCAAGGTCTTTACTATAGGGAGACTGAGGAACTGTCTTGATGCCCATCTTGGTCAAATAGTCTGTGACAAGGATGGAGTTGTGGACTGGTGCATTATCCAGCTGGAAATGCCACTGACTCAATTTGAACAGTGCTGGTCTCTTCTGACGGAATCTCTGCCTGAACTCCCTTAAAGCCTCAACATAGTAACCCTAACCCTTTGGCCAATCAACTCTGATGTATTGACTTCCTTAATCCTCATCATCCCTCACAGATTCCTTGAATCTCTTATGCCACTCAAAAACTGACGCTCGACTCATGTAAGATGGTCGAAAAGTAGTCTGAAGCATTCCATATGTTTCTGTGGCATTTTTTTTTTCAAGTTTAAAACAGAATTTTATTGCATATCGTTCTTCTAAAGTGTCAGATTGCATTTATTATTCATAATTCTACGATATTTGAAATGGGAAATATAACTGTACGTTAAGACAAATATACGGTAATAATTTGATATAAATTTGCGACTAACAAAATTCCATTCTTTTTTGATACTTGAATGAATTTAAAAAATAATCAAAGTTATTATTTATGATTAAATTTTAGTTTTATTTGAAAGATAGTAACATTATAATTATCAGTATTAAAATTAAAATAACATTACATATCAAAAATATTTTTAATAAATTGAAAATATTTAAACACCCCAAAAGTTGAAAATTCAGGTTGGGAAAATTTTTTAAAATGTTATCATTAAAATGTTTAAGGCCACCTACTAAAAAAAACTCAACTTTTTTAAGTATATAATATCCTATCAAAAATTGTTTATTTTGTATTTAATCTTAAAAAAGGGAAATCAGTAGGTTAACATAGTTTTTATATGTACAATTAATAAAATTCAATTAAATAATATTTAATAAATTATTATTAATGCATGAATAATAACAATAAAAATAAAACACGTATTCCATCGAAAAAACAAATAACCTTGCCTGTTTAAAAATGATATTTTAGAAAATTCATCATGTCTGCTGGTATGTAAAAAAAAATTCTCTTGTCAAATTGGATATCAGAGGTATAAGCAGGTTTTCTAATAAAAAAAAAACATTGACTGTTTAAAAATAATATTCTGGAAAATTCATCATGTCTACTGGTTTGTAAAAAAATATTCTCTTGTCAAATTGATTATAACGTATAAGTAGGTTTTCTAATTAAAAAATAACCTTGCCTGTTTAAAATTAATATTTTTGAAAATTCATCATGTCTACTGGTTTGTAAAAAAAATCCTCTTGTCACATTGAATATTATAGCTATAAACACGTTTTCTATTAAAAAATAACCTTGCCTGTTTAAAAAAATAATATTTTGGAAAATTCATTGTGTCTTCTGGTTTGTAAAAGATATTCTCTTGTCAAATTGAAAATTATAGGTATGAGCACGTTCTCTAATAAAAAATAACCTTGCCCGTTTAAAAATAATATTTTGAAAAATTCATCATGTCTACTGGTTTGTAAATAAATCTTCACTTTTGAAATAGAATATTTTATGTATAAGCACGTTTTCCAATAAAAAATAACTTTGCCTATTTAGAAATAATATTTTGAAAAATTCATCATGTCTACTAGTTTGTAAAAAAATATACTCTTTTCAAATTAAATATTATTGCGATAAGCACCTGTTCTACTAGAAAAATAAACTTGCCCATTTAAAAATAATGTTTTGGAAAATTCATCATGTCTACTGATTTGTAAAAAACTTCTCTTGCCAAATAGAATGTTATTGGTATACACACGTTTTCTAAGAAAAATAACCTTGCCAGTTTAAAAATAATATTTTGGAAAATTCATCATGTCTACTGGTTTGTAAAAAAATATTCTTTTTCAAACTGAATATTATAGATATAAGCACTTGTTCTACAAAAAAAGAAACGTTGCCCGTTTAAAAATAATATTTTAGAAAATTCATCATGTCTGCTGGTTTGTAAAAAAATATTCTCTTATCAAACTGAATATTATAAGTATAAGCACGTTTTCTATTAAAAAAAATAAAACCTTGAATGTTTAAAAATAATATTTTGGAAAATTCATCATGTCGACTGGTTTGTAAAAAAATATACTCTTTTCAAATTAAATATTATTGCTATGAGCACATGTTCTACTAGAAAAATAACCTTGCCCGTTTAAAAATGATATTTTAGAAAATTAATCATGTCTACTGGTTTGTAAAAAAAATCCTCTTGTCAAATTGAATATTATAGCTATAAACACGTTTTCTAAGAAGAAATAACCTTGCCTGTTTAAAAAAAAAATAATATTTTGGAAAATTCATCGTGTCGTCTGGTTTGTAAAAAATATTCTCTTGTCAAATTTAAAATTATAGGTATGAGCACGTTTTCTAATAAAAAATAACCTTGCCCTTTTAAAAATAATATTTTGAAAAATTCATCATGTCTACTAGTTTGTAAAAAAATATACTCTTTTCAAATTAAATATTATTGCGATAAGCACATGTTCTACGAAAAAAATAACCTTGCCCGTTTAAAAAAAATATTTTGGAAAATTCATCATGTCGACTGGTTTGTAAAAAAATATTCTCGTGTCAAATATAATATTATAGGTATAAGCACGTTTTCTAATAAAAAATAATCTTTCCCGTTAAAAAATAATATTTTGGAAAATTCATCATGTCTACTTGTTTGTAAAAAAATATTCTCTTGTCAAATTTAATATTATAAGTATAAGCACGTTTTCTAGTAAAAATAACCTGGCCCGTTTAAAAAGAATATTTTTGAAAATTTATCATGTCTTCTTCTTTATAAAAAAATATTATCTTGTCAAATTGAATATTATAAGTATAAGCACGTTTTCTAATAAAAAAATAACCTGGTCCGTTTAAAAAAAAATATTTTGGAAAATTCATCATGTCTACTGGTTCGTAAAAAAGTCTTCTCTTGTCAAATTGAATATTATATGCATATGCACGTTTTCTAATAAAAAAAAACCTGGCCCATTTAAAAATAATATTTTGCAAAATTCATTATGTCTACTGCTTTCTAAAAAAATATTCTTTTGTCAGATTGAATATTATAGGTATAAGCACGTTTCCTAATAAAAAAATAACCTTTCCCGCTTAAAAATAATATTTTGGAAAATTCATCATGTCTTCTGGTTTGTAAAAAATATTCTCCTCTCAAATTGAATATTATAGGTATAAGCATGATTTCTAATAAAAAAATGACTTTACCTGTTTAAAGATAATATTTTGGACAATTCACCATGTCTACTGATTTGTAAAAAAATATTCTCTTGTCAAATTGAATATTATAGGTATAAGCACCTTTTCCAACAGAAATAACCTGGCTCGTTTAAAAATAATATTTTGGAAAATTCATCATGTCTTCTGGTTTGTAAAAAATATTCTCCTTTCAAATTGAATATTATAGGTATAAGCATGATTTCTAATAAAAAAATGACTTTACCTGTTTAAAGATAATATTTTGGACAATTCACCATGTCTACTGATTTGTAAAAAAATATTCTCTTGTCAAATTGAATATTATAGGTATAAGCACCTTTTCCAACAGAAATAACCTGGCTCGTTTAAAAATAATATTTTGGAAAATTCATCATGTCTTCTGGTTTGTAAAAAATATTCTCTTGTCAAATTGAATATTATAGGTATAAGCACGTTTTCCAACAGAAATAACCTGGCTCGTTTAAAAATAATATTTTGGAAAATTCATCCTGTCTTCTGGTTTGTAAAAAATATTCTCTTGTCAAATTGAATATTATAGGTATAAGCACCTTTTCCAATAGAAATAACCTGGCTCGTTTAAAAATAATATTTTGGAAAATTCATCATGTCTTCTGGTTTGTAAAGAGCAGACTGGTTTCTTCAGGCTTAAATAAGCAACTAATAGGAGAAAAGGAAAACTGAATTCAAAGCAGCTTTACTTAATTTAAAAATTGACCTTGTGTCAAATCCTGCTCATAACAGAGGTTGGGTAAATACACACTTTACTGTCTAAAACATTTTTTGGGGTCAATAATAATTTGACCAGATTATGGCATTCAATAACTAATATGTGAGTAGGTAAATATTTCGGTTGACCAGTTAGAACTTTTTTAAAAAATGAGTTCTATAACCATTCCAAATCAAGTATTTTGTTGTAGAAAAAAAAAATGATTTGATTTTTAAGTTTGTATTTATCCACCCCCTTCATCACAGGCAGGGTGTGACACAAGGTCAATTTTATGTGGACCAAAGCTGGTTTGAATATTTTTGGGAAAGGTATGAACCCCCTTATCCCACTAGATATGGATCAAATAGTACCACTACTGTTCTTCTACAAGGATAGCTTTGGCATTAAATAACCTATGAATGTTGATATGCCATTAAACAAAGAAGCCACACCAAACTAATAGAATAATCTTTGGATTTTCTTTATACAAGGTAGTTTTGCTGTATTTCTTTTATGAGATGCCTTAATTTCAGGAAAACCTAAAAAAAACAAAGAAACAAAAAAACAACAACAAACACCTGGTAAATCATGAGCTGGACAATTCCATACCACAATTAACCAGACACTTATAAATAGCAAAAGAAGTTTCCAGAAAAAAGACTTGTGCCATTTACGACTTGACTTAACCTCCTATTTCCGAATCAATGAGGTTGTCAGGATGCTATACTGAGTCAATCCCTTTCATGGAATGTGCCAGAGCAATGGGAGAATTAAAAAGCAATGCCCATCTCCTCTCCTATAACTTATTTGGTCATAAATGTGCCATGCTATGAAATCTATCGGTTCATCTCCCAAGCTATAGATAAATATACAGATTTAGATTTAAAACAGTTTTATTTCACCAATTCAGTTAAGCATAATTACACAGTGTAAAAGTCAAAACTGTTCTATTCTATTTCAAGCAATTCAGCTTTGTAAAATCCCAGTAGATAATGAAAGACTGATTGATTGGGTTTACAGCATATCAACCCCTAGTGGGTTATTTAATGCCAAATCAAAATTACAGTTGATGTGCTGTAATTGGGGAAAGCTGTAGCTAAAATATGATATATATATATATATATATATATATATACACAAAATATGAATAAAGTATATATATAGAATATTAATAAAATATATATATATATATATATATATATATATATATATGAAGAAAATATAGTGGATGTATATATGTAATTATTGTTTTTGAGAAGTTAAAAATATGTGGGAGTAATGACATTGTAAGTTGACTTCTGTCTTTTAACTAAACTTTCTTTTAAAATGTTTTAGATTTGATTTTGTTGATGAAAGTAAAATCTTTGTCAAATATTTTATGTGATTTAAATGAAAAGATAAATCAATTGATTTCATATCTAGTTTTAAGGTGAATTATCTTAAAAAAAATCAAAAATCAAACCAAAATGCTTTTTTTACTTCTGTTGCAAATTTTCATCGTCATTGAATACATAGTTTTGCGTAAAATTGAATGTCTTGAGGATTGCGAGTGTTTGCGTGTGTAAATGGCGTGGGGGGTGTAAAAAAGAAAAATTTAGAACAACACGTGTGTATATTTATTGCTCGACAAAAAGACCCCAAAGTTGCAGTTGGCATATTTTACAGTGCCAGTCAACAGGGCAAAGGTTATAAATGACTTGGTGATTTCTTTGTTCTTTTTTTGTCATTATTGATTGCAGTTCAAATTTACATTTAAACTTTATTTAGCCAGGTACACAATAACTGCTGTTGTTATGCAGTCACCCATCTGAATATTGAACATGTTCATCACTGCTTAACTTTGATGAACTGTAGATAAAGTAATCGGCTAAATTTCTTATTTTGAAAGAGTTCCACTTGACTCGGCTCCATAAAAAGGAAATCTATTAAAAGGGAAAAGAAAAGATAAGGGAATTTTACAATAAGTAAAAACGAAATAAAGGAAAATTAGTCTCCTTACAGTATGCACTAATTCACATAACCTACTATCATAAAAAAAAAGAAAAAAAGAAGCAATAGCCTATTAGTCATTTGAAGATTGGCATTATATTATATACTGGATATCACACCGCTACCTTTACATTAAATAAGCTTGGTGTTGAACACCAGCAGAAGATTAGCCAATCAGTGAAGACTAAGGCATTTATGAACAATGGCAAATTAGAAAGTCTACACTTAATGCAGCCTTGTTACATAGAAGGTGTATCTTTTGTATCCCTCATCTACAAACATGACATATTATGGGTTAAGTGCAGCAGCAAAACTTTTTTTGATGGTCATGAATCTAGAGCAGTTTTAAGATCAGTCAGAATACTGCGAAAAGTCCTGGAGACCTGAGGACTTGCTGTCACTCATATCCTGTGAAAGACAACTTGTTAATACTACTGTTAAAATCTCACTAGGAGTTATAATAAAAATAATACCTTGTAAGCAGTTATAGCTTCAAGTAACTATTCTTAATAAAAATAATTTACAGTTATATGATATTCAGCTATTTAATATGAATTCTTTTCAAACATCTATTTGACCAGTAGATGTAACTCTTCATTGCCATTACTTTCAAGTCTGAGTGGACCTGGGAGTAATGGCAATGAACGGATAATCCACACTCACCAAATCTCCAGAAGTGAAGCCTCATTATCAGATTCAGTTTAGCGTCTTGTTTGTTATAGGTTTATATTCTATGAAGTCAGAATGTTCAGCTATTACCAAAAAATGTTTTGCGTCTAAAGTACAATTAGTTTTTTACAGCTAAATATAAAATTCATTGAGAAAGTGTGTGAATTCCATAATCTTTGTCTGGCACAGTATATTTAGTTGGGTGAAATTTGTAACAATTTTTCCATCTTTATTTTTTAAATGACAAAAATGTTTATAGGTTATGTATAAAATATTATTTCACAGCTTTTCTTTCATATTCATAGAAAACAAATTTCTGATTGAAAATATTTGAAGATTTTTACACAGACTTTAAAGGAAAAATAATAATGTTCATTTTAATGCATTGTCTGAAAAAGATTACAAAACCAGAAAGTATTATGAGATTACGACTGCAAGAGTTGCTTCCCTTTTAAACAGTGAGAAAATGTTCAAAGTGAATAGAAATGAATATTTGTTCAGTAAATGCAATCTCTAATTGAAATAAAATTTTAAATTCCACCTTGCTGACAGAACTTAAAATATGCTGTCAGTATATCTCACAAAGGGGTAAACCGCCCCCACCAAGGTGTCCTGTATATATGACACTAGACTACATCTAGTGGTGAGTCTCCAGTTCCACAGATCTGTGGAGTACTGGTTTGTTTCATTATTCCCTGGTCCACTTTAGACTCAGAGTAGTGATATCCGTTAGGGTTCCATCCATGAACTAAATAGATCTATTCAAAAATAATTTGTATCCCATAGGAATACTTCCCGTCATCTAACTAGATTATTCATATTAGGAAAAAGTTAGAATCGTATCATAAAACTGTGTCCAAAGTATTTGTATAAGATAAGAATAGTTGATACCATAAAACTGTGTGAAAATTATGCTATTTCCTAACCTCCATGTGGAAAACAAAATTAAATGGGTTGATATGCCCTTAAAAACCAATTAATCTTCAAATGTTTACTATGGATTATTATTAGTTACTTAGAAACCATTAAAATGTATGCAAATTATTTGTATTACATTGGAGTACTTGAAACACTGAACCTGTGTGTAAACAAATTATTGTTTTAAAGAAATAGTAACTTAAATTATTTGATCAGTAATATTAGATAGGAATACTTGAAACCATACAACTTTTTGCAAATTGTTTGTATTAGATAAAAATACTTGAAACCATAAAACTCTGTGAAAACAAATTATGGTTCTTAAAAATTATTCTTACCTAAAATCAATTAATCATGTTTATAAGGTTTTATTTTTTCCTATCTAATATAATTATATCGTTTCAAGAATTCATATCTTTTAATAATGATCAAATAATTTAAATATCTATTTCTTATTGAAAATTATTTTTTGCACACAATTATATGGTTTTACATTTTCCTATCTAATACAATATATTTGCAAAAGATTTTATTCTTTAAAGAAATACTTACTAAAAATCCTTTGATTATTAATATTACATAGGAATACTTGAAACTAAATAATATTGTGCAAATTATTTGTATTGGATACAAATACTTGAAACCATAAAAAACTGTGTGGAAATTATATGTATGAAATAGGAATACTTGACCCCATAAAACAATGTGCAAACAAATTATTGTCGAAAGAAAGAGATCTTTAGATTATTTGATCCTTATTATTAGATAAAAATAATTGAAACCATATACCTAATTAATTATATTAGATAGGAATATATGAAACCATATAAGAGTGTGTAAAGTATTTGTATTTGATAGGAATTAAAAGCATAAAACTATATGCAAATAAATTATTGTTTAAAAAGAAATGCTAACTTAGAATCATCTAATTAATAATATTCAAAATGCAATTAAAAGCATAAAACTATATGCAAATAATTATACCTTAAAATAGCTTTTCTTAATGTCGGCTATCAAGTATTCCGATCAAATAGAAATTTTAAACAGATCTATTTAACTCGCAGTTCATTCATAAATGTGGGTAAGATCTTGAAACCATATAACTACTTAATTATATTAGATAGGAATATATGAAACCATATAAGAGTGTGTAAATTATTTGTATTAGATAGGAATACTTGAAAGTATGAAAATATGTATAACTTATTGTTAAAAACAAATCATTACTTCAAATCACTTGTTTCTTAGAATCATCTAATTAATAATATTTAAAATTCAATTAAAAGCATAAAACTATGTGCAAATAAATTATTGTTTAAAAAGAAATGCTAACTTAGAATCATCTAATTATTAATATTCGAAATGCAATTAAAAGCATAAAACTATGTGCAAATAAATTATTGTTTAAAAAGAAATGCTAACTTAGAATCATCTAATAAATAATATTCAAAATGCAATTAAAAGCATAAAACTATGTGCAAATAAATTATTGTTTAAAAAGAAATGCTAACTTAGAATCATCTAATTATTAATATTCAAAATGCAATTAAAAGCATAAAACTATGTGCAAATAGATTATTGTTTAAAAAGAAATGCTAACTTAGAATCATCTAATTATAAATATTTAAAATGCAATTAAAAGCATAAAACTATGTGCAAATAAATTATTGTTTAAAAAGAAATGCTAACTTAGAATCATCTAATAAATAATATTCAAAATGCAATTAAAAGCATAAAACTATGTGCAAATAAATTATTGTTTAAAAAGAAATGCTAACTTAGAATCATCTAATAAATAATATTCAAAATGCAATTAAAAGCATAAAACTATGTGCAAATAGATTATTGTTTAAAAAGAAATGCTAACTTAGAATCATCTAATTATAAATATTCAAAATGCAATTAAAAGCATAAAACTATGTGCAAATAAATTATTGTTTAAAAAGAAATGCTAACTTAGAATCATCTAATAAATAATATTCAAAATGCAATTAAAAGCATAAAACTATGTGCAAATAAATTATTGTTTAAAAAGAAATGCTAACTTAAAATCATCTAATTATTAATATTCGAAACTAAAACCTTAAATTGTCCAGTCTGCTGGGGCTGTTAATACACTGACTGCACCTCAGTAGAGGGGTAAGACCCTCCAATGAGTGTACTGGATATGACACTAAACAATTTGATTGTGAAGTTCAAATGATTCTGTAGCTTTGGGGAATGCGGACCAGCCCTTCATTGCCATTGCTCCCGGGTCCAAGCTGGCCAGGAATGGTAGCACCTTGTAGGGCCCTATCTATGGTTTAAATATAACTAACTGCATACTTATGCTTGACTGAATTGTTTGAATTAGAACACTTTGACTAAACTGAATACATTGAAACCATTACTCGTTTAATTTTTCACTAAATTTTAAACTTTACTTTTACACAAATAATAAGTTTAATTCTTAACAATTTAAAATTTCATTTTTAAAGTAGTAATAATCTTAATTTTGAACTATTTGAAAATCTATTTTTTGAACTAGTGGAATATTTTTTTATTGGAGTAATAAGTTTAATTCTCAACTTTCTAAAACTTTCCTAAGTAGTCATAAGTAAAATTTTAAACTTTAAAAAAATATTTTTTAATTCAATTTTATCAGTGATTTAAAAATTCTACTACTAGAACAGTCATTTAAGATTTTTAACTGTTTTATTTTTAAATATACTTTTAAAAAACCCTCACCTAAAAAAAAACAAACAAAGAAACAAAAAAAAAAACAAAAAACGAGCCCCTTCTAAAAAGAAATAATTTATTTTTACTTTTGCTATTATTTACTTGCTTTTTATTTAGTTAGTTTTTGTTTTTTTTTTCAAGAAATAAGTGAGGCTGACCTTAACGAGATTTCACTGGTCACACATTTACACACGTCGATTGATTGACTAATGGCATGTCAACCCATGCAGTCATTTGTTTTTCTATAATTATATAATTTCAATTGACTAATAATAATAACCATTAGAAAAGAATTATACCTTAAAATAGCTTTTCTTAATGTCGGCTATCAAGTATTCCGATCAAATAGAAATTTTAAACAGATCTATTTAACTCACAGTTCATTCATAAATGTGGGTAAGACCTTGTCGGTTGACGTCACGTGTTCTCAACTAAAGATAGTAATTTACAAAGCTCTTTGCTTCGATGTGGCACAAGGCCGAATGAATGGGGCGCCCAATGAGACTCGAACTCACTCGTGTAGGTTCGCTAGTCTAGCTTGCTAACCGTTACACCACCAGAGGCACCCTTCTCATCTAAGGATATTAGGTTTGAATGACCGGAACTACGATATGAGTTATTTTCTATCAAATATTCTTATCTAACTGAAATAATTTACATCGTATACTGTCTTTAGTATTTAAACTCCTTGATAAGGGCAATGTTGGAAATTAAATCCCAGTCTAACAAGAACCAATCATATATCAATTAAAGCACGTTTATTTATCTCCCTCTTTCAATATTAAAGATTATAGCAGCACTCCATGTTTGAACAAAGCCACGAGTTAAAATTTGTTCTGAATGTTATCTTTAACTACAGTAAAATATATGAAAACGAGTTAAAAATAAAAATAAAAAAAAGACCACGTCTCATGATAAACTAGGTTTTTGTGTTTTATAAGCGTGTTCAGATATACATCAGAATATTTTCTTTTTCTTTCTTTTTTTTTTTTTTGCGTGTGTGTGTGTGTGAAAATAAGATATATCATAAATAATTATTTTTAAACTGAATGATGTTATATAATTTTTTAATTCCATAAAATTAAATATATTTATGTCTATGAGTGTTCAGTATTATGCACAGAATAGGAGACTAAAATAAAACAATTTAAGGTTATATTAGATTAGATTATCATGTTAAATTTCTTTTCTTCATATCATTTTTTTTTTATGAAGTTTTCATTTTCATTAAAAAATCTCAGGAAGAATGAAACTCGAAAAAAATCTATTTTTTTGAACTATTAGAATATTTTTTTAATGGAGTAATAAGTTTAATTCTCAACTATTTAAAACTTTTCAAAGAAGTCACCAGTATAATTTTAAACTTTAAAAATAATATATGGTATCAGGTATTCTAATCAATTTGAAATAATTTACATCGTCTCCTGTCTTTAGTATTTATACCCCTTAAAAAGGCGAAATAGTAAAAAAAATTCTAGTTTCAAATAGATTTTCTTAATACAAATAATTCACCATTGTCGGCTGTCAAAGTTTCATAGTAGCCCGCCATATTTGAAACAACCCACGTGTTACAATCTGTTCTGAACGTTATCTTTAACTACAGTAACATATATTTCTTCTTTTTTGTGTGTCCGCGTGTGAATGTGTGTGTGTGTGTGTGTGTGTGTGTGATATTACTTGAGAATTGAGAGTAAGAAGACTTTCATTATGAATTCGTGGCCCTAAAAAGGGCCGTTTTTACATAGAAACTAAACTAAATTGTTTTCTTCATCTCCAGTTTCTAGTTGGTTGATTTTCGTCTTTTTCTTCAACTTTGTCTTTGGTAGAAGAAACGGTCTTTTCAAATTGATTTTCGGTTGAATTTTTCTGCTCTGCTTTCATTAATTCTTTTTTTTCTATCAGCGTTTTATAAAGTTCTTTTTCTTTTTTTATTTTTTCTTCGAACAATCGGATTTGTTCACTGATCCTGTTGACTTTGGAATGAACAATTTTTCGGCTTTTGTTGGACGTCCATTTGTACCTGGAAAAGACACATTTTTTCTTCATATTATTTTTGACGTGAACAGGCTTCATTTCCAATCGAAATCTGAAAGAAGTAATATTATAAATCTGTAGTGGACCCACTTAGACTTGAACTCACTTGTGAAGCTTCGCAACTAGAGACTAGTTGATTGAAAGCACGTGTTTAAGTAAGAAACGAAAATGGGTGGAGTTTGTATATACTCGACACTGATTGGTTGATAGATGAGATGATGTGGTTGTTACGTCACATGAGCCGTGGAAAGATGACGTTTATCTTATCAGGCATGAAGTTGTCATCATTTAATTTTTTTTAATAAGTTGACATATGTTAATTAATAATCATGATGTATAATTTTAATGTAGTAATTTTTAGAATTGAATGTATAATTTTAATGTAGTTTTTAATTCTAATATCTTATTCAATTTTAATTCATAAGCATAATTTTTTTAAGTGTATAAAATCCTATCAACAATTCGTTTTTTCTGCATTTCATCTTAAAAAAGGGAAATAAATATGTTTTTTATGTAAGTAAACTTGGCGACCTTAGTCGAGGGTGACCCGAAGGCTCCCTTTTCAATAGCTATTACACCGAATGTAGGGGAGGGCGCTACTCCATTGCCTGGATTGCTCCACTTTACCCTTGATCCTTACCTTATAGTGCTGAGTGCTAAACAAGGTGGTATCAAGTACCATTTTATTTTTAGTATGACACGACCTGGGATTGAACCCCGGTCTCCTGAACCATTGGCGAACTCTCAACTCATTAGGCCAATGTCCAGTTTTGTATGCAGAATTAAGAAAATTCAATTAAATAATTTTTTTGAAAGTATTATTAATTCATAATTTATAACAATAAATAAATAATAAATCTTTTTAATTGCCTTTTTAATATTGAACCTCTTACCTGATAATAATTTACGTCTTTTATTGTTCATAAAACAAATTTTTATTTTTTTTTAAATTTCCTATCTTTATTAAAATATTTTCCCTTTTTCTTTTCCACCATTTTTATGTAAATATTCAACCGAAATTCAAAAAACAAAACTAGAAAACCTTTAAATGAGTGTTACTTTTGGTTTCCATACTTTTTTACATCAACCATTTTTTATGTCTTACAAAAA
Source organism: Sepioteuthis lessoniana (assembly GCA_963585895.1). Taxonomy (NCBI): domain Eukaryota; kingdom Metazoa; phylum Mollusca; class Cephalopoda; order Myopsida; family Loliginidae; genus Sepioteuthis; species Sepioteuthis lessoniana. The sequence goes on along the minus strand of CAUZXS010001194.1, from coordinate 196,596 downwards.
AATTAAAAATATATTTAAAAAAAACAAAGAAACAAAGAGACAAAACATCGCTCAGTTCCTTGCTTTTTTTGTTCGTTTATTTATTTATTTATTTTTTTCGATTAAAGAAAATCGTCGTTATCTAATAACGTATTTAGATTTTGTCTCTGGTTGGAGGAAAGAAAGTCAGAATTTTATGCAAACTTATCTTCTTTTTTGTTTCAGAACAGTATCTAAAAGTAAATTACTCTTGTAGAATCATAGAATTTAAAAGAACTGAACACATTAAACAATTCATTTAAAATCGAATATTCACATTTTGTGCGGTATTTTTTTTTTTTTTTTTTTTTTTTCAAAATCTTCTAATTTATTTATTTTTTCTTTATTTCACGTAAACCTTTATAAAATAAATCAAATAACCTGAAAAAAAAATAAACCCACTAAGTTTAACTGACGCATTTTAAAATTCATTTATTTATAAATAACACTAAAAAAAATTATTAAAATCTGATAATTTCCAAAGTTGTGGTAATTTTTGGCATCGACTCTGCTAAAAATGTATTTATTAACATTAAACCAGATTTGATGTGTTTTTAAAACTATTTAATGTGTTAACTTCAAACAGCTTTTTATAATCCTAATCTATCATTTAAATCTAATTCACCGGTATAACTATTTTATTTATTATAAACATTATAAGTTTTTTAATTGTTTTATTCATTTCTTTGTTTTTTACTTCTGTTTTTATTTATACAGGGAAAACTATGAAAGTTGAATAATTTTGTTGTTTATAGATTTCGAAGAAAAGAAGAAAACTTCCCTAAAAACATTTTAACAGTAATTTAAAAAAAAAATCTAAATGCATGATCTAAATGAATAAATAAAATAAATTATAATTAATTATTTTTAAACTGAAGGATGACATATATATATATGTTTAATTGCATAAAATTAAATATTCTTATGTCTATGTGTGTTCAGTATTATGCACAGAAAAGGAGACTAAAATAAAACAATTTAAGGTTATTTTAGATTTCTACAAACGACTCACAATTAGACTTGAAAGCTTTTTTTTTTCTTATCATAGCTATTAACAACAAGAAACTGTTTACCTTTCCAATTAACTTTTTTTTTCTTTGTTTAGTTGTTGTAGATAACGCATGCATGTACGTGTGATGGGGTCTATAGGAGAAATACGCTTATAAGTTATAAAATAATCAAATTTCAATTTGAGAAATTTTATAAAAGATGGAAAACACGAAAATAGTATCAGATTTATTTTTATTTTTCTAAATTCTAGTTTTTTTCTGCAAACAACCTGCAAGATGACGACCATTTTTTAACATGGCCGACATCGAATATCATCATCTCAATCATCATCCTCATGTCGACATTTGAGCATGGATGTTCCTGACCCTTTCGCACTGCTTCCCCCTATCATCTATTGCTTCTGGCTGTCTTATTATTTCAAATTTCGGCGGAAAATTTGGATAAGTTGCTCAAGTTTATTTGTCTTCATTCTGAATTCAAGTTAAGATTACGTTATCATCAAAAATAGTGTTATCAAGTAAATAATTCAATAAATGATATTCGTTATTTATTTTTTCATTTTATTATTCATAATTGTACAATATTTGAAATGTGAAATATGACTGTACCTTAAGACAAATAAACGGTAGTAATTTGATATAAATTTGCTACTAAGAAAATTTCGCCCTTTTTTGATATTTGAATGAACTCAAAAAATAATCAAAGTTATTATTTATGATTAAATTTTAGTTTTATTTGAAAGATGGTAACATCATAATTATCAGTATCAAAATTAAAATAACATTACTTATATAAATTACTTTCAATAAATTTTAAACACTTAAATTCCCCAAAAGATGAAAATTCAGGTTAGGAAAATTTGAAAAATGTTATCATTAAAATGTTTAAGGCCAACTACAGAAAAAACTCAACTTTTTGAGTATATAATATCCTATGAAAAATTGTTTATTTTGTATTTAATCTTAAAAAAGGGAAATAAGTAAAAAATACAATTAAATAATTTTAAAAATATTATTATTAATTCATGATTAATAACAATAAAAGTAACAACATGTGTTCCATCAGAAAAAAAAAAAATAACCTTGTCAGTTTAAAAATATTATTTTGGAAAATTCATCACGTCTACTGGTTTGCAAAAAAATATTCTCTCGTCAAATTGAATATTATAAGTATAAGGATGTTTTCTAATAAAAAATAACCTTGTCAGTTTAAAAATAATATTTTGGAAAATTCATCACGTCTACTGGTTTGCAAAAAAATATTCTCTTGTCAAATTGAATATTATAGGTATAAGCACATGTTCTAATAAGAAAAATAACCATGCCCGTTTAGAAATAATATTTTGGAAAATTCATCACGTTTTCTGGTTTTTAAAAAAATCATTTAGTTTAACTGATTCATTTTAAAATTCATTTATTTGTAAATAACACTAAAAATTTATTAAAATCTGATAATTTCCGAAGTTGAGCTTATTTTAGGCATCGATTGTGTTAAAAATGTATTTATGGGGTCCATAGGAGAATGACATTTATGAGTTATGAAATAATCAAACTTCAATTTGAGAAATTTTATAAAAGATAGAAAACACGAAAATAGTTTCAGATTTTTTTTTTTTTTTCTAAATTCTAGTTTTATTCTGCAAACAACCTGCGAGATGGCGACCATTTTTTAATATGGCCGTCATCAAATATCATCATCTTCATCATTTTCATCATCATGTCGCGCCTATCGTCCATTGCTTCCGGCCTGTCTTCAAGTCTATATCCCGTATTGGCACAAAGCTCCTGTATGTAGGTTAGAGCTGGTCGTCCTGCCTTTGCTCATCCATGTGAAGGGGTCCACAGGAGTATATCCCTTATGAGCTGGTCCATACTTCTCCAGCATTGTCCTGCATGTCTGATTTGTCTAATTTTGATAGTTTCCGTGATGGGTAGTAAGTGGCCGTACAGCCGCTGCTCTGTGGGGAGTTGCCACCAGGACTTATTCAATATTGAATATTGAAAGAGTCAGAAAAATAAAAGCAGAGAGTATACAGCCAGTACAATACTAGAGAAAACAGCGTAAAAATGTCGTTGAAGGCAAAATATGCTTCATGTGAAACAAAGAAACCCAATCCTCGGAAATCAGACAAGTTATGATAATAAACCTTAATAACAGACCTTATGAATATGCCAAAACTTTAAATGATGGAAAACTTCTTGCAAGTCTCAGTGGTGGAGATGCTAGTGCACAGGAGCTCAAATATGTTCTTCTGGGTTTCCACAAATATATGGGCCTTGTCTTGTCAGAAACATAATAACTTCATTATAAATGAAGTTATTGTTCTTGGCAAAGCAGCTAATATCTTGTCATATTATCTGTGTCTCTTTACATCTTTATAAGGTTAGAAGGATTTATTGGTCAGACTACATCACATCCAAACATGTAATATGGCTTTCTTTACCTGTTCACTCTGGGTAGTTTGACACAAAGTCAGAGCTGAGAGTAGCTTTTTTCTGCTCTGTCTAGCTAGTCTTTTACTGCAAGAGACAAACCCTACCACTTTATGTATATCTTCATTTCAGGGGTAGGGAAGGGCAAAACCAAAAAATATCAATTTTTGTCCTTGAACACCAAATTTGGACATATATACCCAAGAACAACTAACACATTTTAACACCTTCACTGAGAGATGCAACCATTCCATTTGTATTCAGTAAAAATTTCTTCACCCAATGAATGATTGTTGAAAGTAGAAATAATGGCAAAATATACAAGATATCATGGCCTCTTCTCTTCACATCTTCTTTCATATAATTCCTTTACAGCTTTCATATCCACGATGTTCAACCAGCAAGATAACATGGGGTAAGAATAGAGTAACCCAGAATGAAGTCAGATAACAAACAAAAACAAAATAAATTACCTTGAAACCCCATAATAGCATCATTAAGATCCCCTATCTCTTAAATTAGCAAAAGAAGCATCAATATATGCGGAAATTTTTAAATGCTGCAGCTTTATTAAATTTGGAATACCTATCAGGGATTTTTTTTCTAATCTTTTCTGTTTTTTCATTTTAGAATAGAATTTAATGCCTCAACATCATAACTTATCTCAGGTGAGTTTGGTTGACTGGCCAGTTGGCCAATGATTTGCCTGGTGTGAGTAATTTCTGTTGTGGATATTGCTTGAATGGCAAGAGAGAGTCAAGGAAATCCAAGCAAGCAGCATGACATAATACCGTTGATATTTCACTGAAAAATATTCTGAAAACATTTACATGCATATGGGACATAATAAATCAAACATATATGCTAATGAACCCACCACAAATTTCATTCATTAATAAATGAATATTGAAAATATTATTAAAATTGGATAATTATCTGAATTTTGGTGATTTATTTTATAAAATTCATTAAATTGAAAATTGATTATTTTATAATAAAAGAAAAAAAACAATGTATCCTCAGTTTGTTCAAACTCCTCCTTCTACTCGTCATCTATCAGCCGATCAATGTTGAGTTTATACAAACTTCGCTTATTTTCCTTAGATGCTCTAATGTCGAGTTTTCATTGTTCCTGAGATTTTTTAATTAAAATGAAACCTACATAAAAGATAATATGAAGAAAACAAATTTCACAGAAAAATCTAATCTAAAATAACGTTAAATTGTTTTATTTTAGTCTCCTATTTGTGCATAATGCTGAACACACATAGACATAAAAATATCTAATTTTATGCAATAAAAAATATATAACATCATTCATTCTAAAAATAATTAATTATAATCTATTTTATTTATTCATTTATTAGATCATATATTTAGATTTTTTTAAAATCCTGTTTTTACAGAAGTTTTCTTCTTTTCTTTAAAATCCATAAACAGCAAAATTATTAAGAGTTTAAAATCTTATGACTACTTTGAAAAGTTCAAAATAGTTGAGAATTAAACTTATTACTCCATTAAAAGAATTTTAATAGTTTAAAAAATTGATTTTCAAATAGTTCAAAATTAAACTTATTACAACTTTAAAAATGAAATTTTAAATTGTTAAGAATTAAACTAATTACCTGTGTAAAAGTAAAGTTTAAAATTTAGTGAAAAATTAAACGAATAACGGCTTCATATTTTTCTAAAATAAGACAAATTACAGCAACAAAGTTTATAAATAAAATTCAACTTTTAAAATATTAGGTTTAAACTTATTTAAAGAATTATCATAGCTTAGAATATCGTCATTGTCATACTTTTTATGTAATTTCCTTCATGTGATCGCAATAGTCCAATTAGAGTGATCTCCCTTTTACTACTTTTTTAAAGCAAGAAGAAAATCAGAGGGCTATACTTTTTTCTTAAATTATAGTTTATAAACTCACCATGACTTAGTCGTTTCGTTGAAAAAGGATATTGTCTTGTCAGTACGGACATTTCAATAAAGGGAAAGTGTAATTTAAATCAAGTTACAGCCATATTCGTGTTTGATTTCTCGCAAATTTAGAGATAAAACAAGCAAGGGGAGGAGGTAATATTGTTGTCTTCACCACAATCCAGAATATTTGATTATCAAGAAATTGTCAAACATAAAGTTGGGTAATTTCATTTTTTAAAAAAAGTTGTCCTAATTAACAAAAAAAGACAATCATTTTTGTTTTTATGAGAATATCAATAGCTCCCATTTTATGAGAATATCAATAGCTCCCATTAAAACTTAGAGACTGTTCAGGTTAATGAGCCTATATTAAACGTAATTGTTTGTTTGGGTATTTAACTGACTTTCCACCAAGTCAAATTATTTTAGAAGAATATTAAATTCTGAAATATCACATTTTATAATTGGTCATGAGATGCCTTTAGAAAAAAAGGATTGTATGAGAAGAAAAAATATAAAATGCCTGAAATTCTAATTCTTATCAATTGTAACAGATTTTTAATGAATAAAATTAAAATTTTAGAATTATCATTTACAAAGAAACTGGATTTTCAAGAATTAAATTAGTTTCAGTTTTACTCTGTGTGTGTGTGTGTGTGTGTGTGTGTGTGTGTGTGTGTGTGTGTGTGTGTGTGTGTGTGTGTGATATTACTTGAGAATTGAGAGTAAGAAGACTTTCATTATGAATTCGTGGCCCTCAAAAGGGCCGTTTTTACATAGAAACTAAACTAAATTGTTTTCTTCATCTCCAGTTTCTAGTTGGTTGATTTTCGTCTTTTTCTTCAACTTTGTCTTTGGTAGAAGAAACGGTCTTTTCAAATTGATTTTCGGTTGAATTTTTCTGCTCTGCTTTCATTAATTCTTTTTTTTCTATCAGCGTTTTATAAAGTTCTTTTTCTTTTTTTATTTTTTCTTCGAACAATCGGATTTGTTCACTGATCCTGTTGACTTTGGAATGAACAATTTTTCGGCTTTTGTTGGACGTCCATTTGTACCTGGAAAAGACACATTTTTTCTTCATATTATTTTTGACGTGAACAGGCTTCATTTCCAATCGAAATCTGAAAGAAGTAATATTATAAATCTGTAGTGGACCCACTTAGACTTGAACTCACTTGTGAAGCTTCGCAACTGAGAGACAAGTTGATTGAAAGCACGTGTTTAAGTAAGAAACGAAAATGGGTGGAGTTTGTATATACTCGACACTGATTGGTTGATAGATGAGATGATGTGGTTGTTACGTCACATGAGCCGTGGAAAGATGACGTTTATCTTATCAGGCATGAAGTTGTCATCATTTGATTTTTTTTAATAAGTTGACATATGTTAATTAATAATCATGATGTATAATTTTAATGTAGTAATTTTTAAAATTGAATGTATAATTTTAATGTAGTTTTTAATTCTAATATCTTATTCAATTTTAATTCATAAGCATAATTTTTTTAAGTGTATAAAATCCTATCAACAATTCCTTTTTTCTGCATTTCATCTTAAAAAAGGGAAATAAATATGTTAACATTATAATTATCAGTAGTAAGATTAAAATAACATTACATATCAAAAATATTTTTAATAAATTGAAAATATTTAAACACCCCAAAAGTTGAAAATTCAGCTTCGGAAAATTTTTAAAAATGTTATCATTAAAATGTTTAAGGCCACCTACTGAAAAAACTCAACTTTTTTAAGTATATAATATCCTATCAAAAATTGATTATTTTGTATTTAATCTTAAAAAAGGGAAATCAGTATGTTAACATAGTTTTTATATGTACAATAAATAAATTTCAATTAAATAATATTTAATAAATTATTATTAATTCATAAATAATAACAATAAAAATAAAAACACGTGTTCCATCGAAAAACAAATAAACTTGCCTGTTTAAAAATGATATTTTAGAAAATTCATCATGTCTGCTGGTATGTAAAAAAATATTCTCTTGTCAAATTGGATATCAGAGGTATAAGCAGGTTTTCAAATGAAAAAAAAACATTGTTTAAAAATAATATTCTGGAAAATTCATCATGTCTACTGGTTTGTAAAAAAATATTCTCTTGTCAAATTGATTATAAGGTATAAGCACGTTTTCTACTAAAAAATAACCTTGCCTGTTTAAAAAAATATTTTGGAAAATTCATCATGTCTACCGGTTTGTAAAAAAATATACTGTTTTCAAGTTAAATATCATTGCTATCAGCACATGTTCTACTAGAAAAATAACCTTGCCCGTTTAAAAATAATGTTTTAGAAAATTAATCATGTCTACTGATTTGTAAAAAAAATCCTCTTGTAAATTTGAATATTATAGCTATAAACACGTTTTCTACTAAAAAATAACCTTGCCTGTTTAAAAAAATAATATTTTGGAAAATTCATCGTGTCTTCTTGTTTGTAAAAGATATTCTCTTGTCAAATTGAAAATTGTAGGTATGAGCACGTTTTCTAATAAAAAATTACCTTGCCCGTTTAAAAAAAATATTTTGAAAAATTCATCATGTCTACTGGTTTGTAAAAAAATATACTCTTTTCAAATTAAATATTATTGCGATAAGCACATGTTCTACGAGAAAAATGACCTTGCCAGTTGAAAAATAATATTTTAGAAAATTCATCATGTCTACTGATTCGTAAAAAAATTCTCTTGTCAAATAGAATATTATAGATATACACACGTTTTCTAAGAAAAATAACCTTGCCAGTTTAAAAATAATATTTTAGAAAATGATCATGTCTGCTGGTTTGAAAAAAAAATTCTCTTATCAAACTGAATATTATAAGTATAAGCACGTTTTCTACTAAATAAAAAAAACCTAGCCAGTTTAAAAATAATATTTTGAAAAATTCATCGTCTCTACTGGTTTTTAAAAAAATATTCTTTTTCAAACTGAATATTATAGATATAAGCACATGTTCTACAAAAAAAAAAAAACCTTGCCCGTTTAAAAATAATATTTTGGAAAATTCATCGTGTCTTCTGGTTTGTAAAAAATATTCTCTTGTCAAATATAATATTATCGCTATAAACAAGTTTTCTAATAAAAAAATAACCTTGCCTGTTTAAAAATAATATTTTGAAAAATTCATCATGTCTACTTGTTTGTAAAAAAAAAACTCTTTTAAAATTAAATATTATTGCGATAAGCACACGTTGTACGAGAAAAATAACCTGGCCAGTTTTAAAAAAATATTTTGGAATTTTGATCATGTCGACTGGTTGGTAAAGAAAATATACGCTTTTCAAATTAGATATTATTGCTATAAGCACATGTTCTACTAGAAAAATAACCTTGCCGGTTTAAAAAAAAATAATTTAGAAAAATCATCATGTCTACTGGTTCGTAAAAAAAAATCCTCTTGTCAAATAGAATATTATAGCTATAAATATGTTTTCAAATAAAAAAATAACCTTGCCTGTTTAAAAATAATATTTTGTAAAATTCATCAAGTCTACTGGTTTGTAAAAAAATATACTCTTTCCAAATTAAATATTATTGCGATAAGCACATGTTCTACTAGAAAAATAAACTTGCCCATTTAAAAATAATGTTTTGGAAAATTCATCATGTCTACTGATTTGTAAAAAAATTCTCCTGTCAAATAGAATATTATAGGTATACACACGTTTTCTAAGAAAAATAACCTTGCCAGTTTAAAAATAATATTTTGGAAAATTCATCGTGTCTACTGGTTTGTAAAAAGATATTCTTTTTCAAACTGATTATTATAGATATAAGTAAATTTTCTACAACAACAAAACCTTGCCCGTTTAAAAATAATATTTTAGAAAATTCATCATGTCTGCTGGTTTGTAAAAAAAAATTCTCTTATTAAACTGAATATTATAAGTATGAGCACGTTTTCTACTAAAAAAAAAAACCTTCCCAGTTTAAAAATGATATTTTGGAAAATTCATCGTCCCTACTGGTTTGTAAAAAAATATTCTTTTTCAAACGGAATATTATAGATATAAGCACATGATCTACAAAAAAAATCTTGCCCGTTCAAAAATAATATTTTGGAAAATTCATCGTGTCTTCTGGTTTGTAAAAAAATATTCTCTTGTCAAATGGAAAATTATAGGTATGAGCACGTTTTCTCATAAAAAATAACCTTCCCCGTTTAAAAATAATATTTTGAAAAATTCATCATGTCTACAGGTTTGTAAAAAAATATACTCTTTTCAAATTAAATATTATTGCGATAAGAACATGTTCTACGAGAAAAATAACCTTGCCCGTTTAAAAAAATATTTTGGAAAATTCATCGTGTCGACTGGTTTGTAAAAAAAAATATACACGTTTCAAATTAGATATTATTGCTACAAGCACATGTTCAAATAGAAAAATAACCTTGCCCGTTTAAAAAAAATATTTTGAAAAGTTCCTCAAGTCTACTGGTTTGTAAAAAATATTCTCTTGTAAAATTGATCAAATTAAATATTATAGGTATAAACTGGTCGAATTAAATATTATAGATATCAGCACGTTTTCTACTAAAAATATAACATGGCCGGTTTAAAAATAATATTTTTGAAAAACTATTCATGTCTACTGGTTTGTAAAAAAGTATTTTCTTGTAAAATTGAATATTATAAGTATAAGCACGTTTTCTAATGAAAAATTACCTGGTCCGTTTAAAAATAATATTTTGGAAAACTATTCATGTCTACTGGTTTGTAAAAAAGTATTTTCTTGTAAAATTGAATATTATATGTACAAGCACGTTTTCTAATAAAAAATAACCTGGCCGGGTTAAAAATAATATTTTGGAAAACTATTCATGTCTACTGGTTTGTAAAAAAGTCATTTCTTTTAAAATTGAATATTATAGGTATAAGCACGTTTTCTCATAAATAATTACCTGGCCCGTTTAAAAATAATATTTTCGAAAAATATTCATGTCTACTGGTTTGTAAAAAAGTATTTTCTTGTAAAATTGAATATTATATGTGTAAGCACGTTTTCTAATAAAAAATTACCTGGCCCGTTTAAGAATAATATTTTGGAAAACTATTCATGTCTACTGGTTTGTAAAAACGTATTTTCTTGTAAAATTGAATATTATATGTATAAGCACGTTTTCTAATAACAAAATTACCAGGCCCGTTTAAAAATAATATTTTGGAAAACTATTCATGTCTACTGGTTTGTAAAAAAGGATTTTCTTGTAAAATTGAATATTATATGTATAAGCACGTTTTCTAATAAAAAAATTACCAGGCCGGGTTAAAAATAATATTTTGGAAAACTATTCTTATCTACTGGTTTTTCAAAAAGTATTTTCTTGTAAAATTGAATATTATATATATAAGCACGTTTTCTAATAAAAAATTACCTGGCCCGTTTAAAAATAATATTTTGGAAAACTATTCATGTCTACTGGTTTGTAAAAAAGTATTTTCTTGTAAAATTGAATATTATATGTATAAGCACGTTTTCTAATTAATAATTACTTGGTCCGTTTAAAAATAATATTTTGGAAAACTATTCATGTCTACTGGTTTGTAAAAAAGTATTTTCGTGTAAAATTGAATATTATATGTATAAGCACGTTTTCTAATAAATAATTACCTGGCCCGTTTAAAAATAATATTTTGGAAACCTATTCATGTCTACTGGTTTGTAAAAAAGTCATTTCTTTTAAAATTGAATATTATAGGTATAAGCACGTTTTCTAATAAATAATTACCTGGCCCGTTTAAAAATAATATTTTGGAAAACTATTCATGTCTACTGGTTTGTAAAAAAGTATTTTCTTGTAAAATTGAATATTATATGTATAAGCACGTTTTCTAATAAAAAATTACCTGGCCCGTTTAAGAATAATATTTTGGAAAACTATTCATGTCTACTGGTTTTTAAAAAAGTATTTTCTTGTAAAATTGAATATTATATGTATGAGCACGTTTTCTAATAACAAAATTACCAGGCCCGTTTAAAAATAATATTTTGGAAAACTATTCATGTCTACTGGTTTGTAAAAAAGAATTTTCTTGTAAAATTGAATATTATATGTATAAGCACGTTTTCTAATAAAAAAATTACCTGGCCCGTTTAAAAATAATATTTTGGAAAACTATTCATGTCTACTAGTTTGTAAAAAAGTATTTTCTTGTAAAATTAAATATTATATGTATAAGCCCGTTTTCTAATAAAAAATAACCTAGCCCGTTTAAAAATAATGTTTTGGAAAAATATTCATGTCTACTCGTTTGTAAAAAAGTAATTTCTTGTAAAATTGAATATTATATGTATAAGCACGTTTTCTAATAAAAAAATTACCAGGCCGGGTTAAAAATAATATTTTGGAAAACTATTCTTGTCTACTGGTATGTAAAAAAGTATTTTCTTGTAAAATTGAATATTATATGTATAAGCACGTTTTCTAATAAAAGATTAAGGGGCCCTTTTAAAAATATTATTTTGGAAAACTATTCATATCTACTGGTTTGTAAAAAAGTATTTTCTTTTAAAATTGAATATTATAGGTGTAAGCACGTTTTCTAATAAAAAATTTCCTGGCCCGTTTAAAAATAATATTTTGGAAAACTATTCATGTCTACTGGTGTGTAAAAAAGTATTTTCTTGTAAAATTGAACATTATATGTATAAGCACGTTTTCTAATAAAAAATTACCTGGCCCGTTTAAAAATAATATTTTGGAAAATTCATCAAGTCTAATGGTTTTCAAAAATATTCTCTTTTAAACCTGAATATTAGAGGTATAAGAATGTTTTCCAATAAAAAATAACTTTACCTTTTTAAAAATAATATTTTGGAAAATTTACCATGTCTACTGGTTTGTAAAAAATAAGCCTCTTGTCAAATTGAATATTCTAGGTATAAACACGTTTTCTCATAAAAAAATAATCTTGCCTGTTTAAAAAAAATATTTTGGAAAATTCATCATGTCTACTTTATTCGTAAAAAAATATTCTCTCATTAAACTGAATATTATAGGTGTAAGTACGTTTTATAATAAAAAAAACATGGCCCGATTAAAAATAATATTTTGGAAAAATCATCATGTCTACTAAAAAAATATTCTTTTGTCAAATTAAATATTATAGGTATAAACACGTTTCCTAAAAATAAATAACCTGGCCTGTTTAAAAATAATATTTTGGAAACTTCATCATGTCTACTTGTTTTTAAAAAGATATTTCCTTGTCATATTTAATATTATTGGTATAAGCACATTTTCGAATAAAAATAACCTGGTCCATTTAAAAAAAATATTTTAGAAAATTCATCATATACACTGGTTTGTAAAAAAATATTCTCTTGTCAAATTGAATATTATATGCATAAGCACGTTTTCTAATAAAAAAATAACCTTTCCAGTTTAAAATGATATTTTGGAAAATTCATCTTGTCTACTTGTTTGTAAAAACATATTATCTTGTCAATTTGAATATTATAGGTATAAGCAAATTTTCCAATAGAAAATAACCTGGCCCGTTTAAAAATAATATTTTGAAAAATTCATTATGTCTACTGCTTTCTAAAAAAATATTCTTATGTCAAATTGAATATTATAGGTATAAGCACGTTTTCTAGTAAAAATAACCTGGCCCGTTTAAAAATAATATTTGGGAAAATTCATTATGTCTTCTGCTTTCTAAAAAAATTTTCTCTTTTCAAACTTGATATTATAGGTATAAGCACCTTTTCCAATAGAAATAACCTGGCTCGTTTAAAAATAATATTTTGAAAAATTCATCATGTCTTCTTCTTTATAAAAAATATTCTTTTGTCAAATTGAATATTATAGGTATAAGCACCTTTTCCAATAGAAATAACCTGGCTCGTTTAAAAATAATATTTTGGAAAATTCATCATTATTCTCTTTGGAATAACTTTATGCATTCTAAGAAATGGTGAGTTATCTAAAAGTTAATACTACATTAAATTGTATACGTTATTCCCTGTTAATTTCAGTTACAATGAAAGTATCAGGCACATATTTCCGCCTTTTTGTTTGTATGTGTTCATTTCAGATTTGGCTGCTTTAAGCTACGTAAATCTATTTTGGATTTTAGTTTGCATTTCAGTTTCTATTCATGCCCTTTGAAAGGCATGAACCCATCTCTTTTCTACCCAACTATGGCTAAATAGTAGAGCAGACTGGTTCCTTCAGGCTTAAATAAGCAACTAATAGGAGAAAAGGAAAACTGAATTCAAACCAGCTTTACTTAATTTAAAAATTGACGCTTTGTCAAATCCTGCTCATAACAGAGGTTGGGTAAATACACACTTTACTGTCAAAAACAATTTTTGGGATCAATAATAATTTGACCAGATTATGGCATTCAATAACTAATATGTGAGAAGGTAAATATTTGGGTTGACCAGTTAGAAATTTTTTTAAAAAATGAGTTCTATAACCATTCCAAATCAAGTATTTTGTTGTAGAAAAAAAATGATTTGATTTTTAAGTTTGTATTTATCCACCCCCTCCATCACAGGCAGGGTGTGACACAAGGTCAATTTTATGTGGACCAAAGCTGGTTTGAATATTTTTGGGAAAGGTATGAACCCCCTTATCCCCACCAGCTATGGATCAAATAGTACCACTAATGTTCTTCTACAAGGATAACTTATGCATTAAATAACCTATGAATGTTGATATGCCATTAAACAAAGAAGCCACACCAAACTAATAGAATAATCTTTGGATTTTCTTTATACAAGGTAGTTTTGCTGTATTTCTTTTTTGAGATGCCTTAATTTCAGGAAAACCTAAAAAAACCAAAGAAACAAAAAAACAACAACAAACACCTGGTAAATCATGAGCTGGACAATTCCATACCACAATTAACCAGACACTTATAAATAGCAAAAGAAGTTTCCAGAAAAAAGACTTGTGCCATTTACGACTTGACTTAACCTCATATTTCCGAATCAATGAGTTTGTCAGGTAATATACTGAGTCAACCCCTTTCATTTAATCTGCCAGAGCAATGGGAGAATTAAAAAGCAATGCCCATCTCCTCTCCTATAACTTATTTGGTCATAAATGTGCCATGCTATGAAATCTATCTGTTCATCTCCCAAGCTATAGATAAATATACAGATTTAGATTTAAAACAGTTTTATTTCACCAATTCAGTTAAGCATAATTACACAGTGTAAAAGTCAAAACAGTTCTATTCTATTTCAAGCAATTCAGCTTTGTAAAATCCCAGTAGATAATGAAAGACTGATTGATTGGGTTTACAGCATATCAACCCCTAGTGGGTTATTTAATGCCAAATCAAAATTACAGTTGATGTGCTGTAATTGGGGAAAGCTGTAGCTAAAATATGATATATGTATATATATATATATATATATATATATATATATATATACAAAATATGAATAAAGTATATATATATAATATTAATAAAATATATATATATATATATATATATATATATATATATATATATATATATATATATATATATATATATATATATATATATATATATATATGATGAAAATATAGTGGATGTATATATGTAATTATTGTTTTTGAGAAGTTAAAAATATGTGGGTGTAATGACATTGTAAGTTGACTTCTGTCTTTTAACTAAACTTTCTTTTAAAATGTTTTAGATTTGATTTTGTTGATGAAAGTAAAATCTTTGTCAAATATTATATGTGATTTAAATGAAAAGACAAATCAATTGATTTCATGTCTTGTTTTAAGGTGAATTATCTTTAAAAAAAAAAAATCAAACCAAAATGCTTTTTTTACTTCTGTTGCAAATTTTGCATCGTCATTGAATACATAGTTCTGCGTAAAAATAGAATGTCTTGAGGATTGCGAGTGTGTGTGTGTGTGTGTAAATGGCGTGGGGGGTGTAAAAAAGAAAAATTTAGAACAACACGTGTGTATATTTATTGCTCTACAAAAAGACCCCAAAGTTGCAGTTGGCATATTTTACAGTGCCAGTCAACAGGGCAAAGGTTATGAATGACTTGGTGATTTCTTTGTTCTTTTTTGTCATTATTGATTGCAGTTAAAATTTACATTTAAACTTTATTTAGTCAGGTACACAATAACTGCTGTTGTTATGCAGTCACCCATCTGAATATTGAACATGTTCATCACTGCTTAACTTTGATGAACTGTAGATAAAGTAATCGGCTAAATTTCTTATTTTGAAAGAGTTCCACTTGACTCGGCTCCATAAAAAGGAAATCTATTAAAAGGGAAAAGAAAAGATAAGGGAATTTTACAATAAGTAAAAACGAAATAAAGGAAAATTAGTCTCCTTACAGTATGCACTAATTCACATAACCTACTATCATAAAAAAAAAAAGAAAAAAAGAAGCAATAGCCTATTAGTCATTTGAAGATTGGCATTATATTATATACTGGATATCACACCGCTACCTTTACATTAAATAAGCTTGGTGTTGAACACCAGCAGAAGATTAGCCAATCAGTGAAGACTAAGGCATTTATGAACAATGGCAAATTAGAAAGTCTACACTTAATGCAGCCTTGTTACATAGAAGGTGTATCTTTTGTATCCCTCATCTACAAACATGACATATTATGGGCCAAGTGCAGCAGCAAAACTTTTTTTGATGGTCATGAATCTCGAGCATTTTTAAGATCAGTCAGAATACTGCGAAAAGTCCTGGAGACCAGTGGACCTGCTGTCACTCATATCCTGTGAAAGACAACTTGTTAATACTACTGTTTAAATCTCCCTAGGAGTTATAATAAAAATAATACCTCGTAAGCAGTTATAGCTTCAAGTAACTATTCTTAATAAAAATAATTGACAGTTATATGATATTCAGCTATTTAATATGAATTCTTTTCAAACATCAATTTGACCAGTAGATGTAACTCTTCATTGCCATTACTTTCAATTCTGAGTGGACCTGGGAGTAATGGCAATGAACGGATAATCCACACTCACCAAATCTCCAGAAGTGAAGCCTCATTATCAGATTCAGTTTAGCGTCTTGTTTGTTATAGGTTTATATTCTATGAACGCAGAATGTTCAGCTATTACCAAAAAATGTTTTGCGTCTCAAGTACAATTAGTTTATTTACAGCTAAATATAAAATTCATTGTGAAAGTGTGTGAATTCCATAATCTTTGTCTGGCACAGTATATTTAGTTGGGTGAAATTTGTAACAGTTTTTCCATCTTTATTTTTTAAATGACAAAAATGTTTATAGGTTATGTATAAAATATTATTTCACAGCTTTTCTTTCATATTCATAGGAAACAAATTTCTGATTGAAAACATTTGAAGATTTTCACACAGACTTTAAAGGAAAAATAATAATATTCATTCTAATGCATTGTCTAAAAAAAGATTACAAAACCAGAAAGTATTATGAGATTACGACTGCAAGAGTTGTTTCCCTTTTAAACAGTGAGAAAATGTTCAAAGTGAATAGAAATGAATATTTGTTCAGTAAATGCAATCTCTAATTGAAATAAAATTTTAAATTCCACCTTGTTGACAGAACTTAAAATATGCTGTCAGTATATCTCACAAAGGGGTAAACCGCCCCCACCAAGGTGTCCTGTATATATGACACTAGACTACATCTAGTGGTGAGTCTCCAGTTCCACAGATCTGTGGAGTAATGGTTTGTTTCATTATTCCCTGGTCCACTTTAGACTCAGAGTAGTGATATCCGTTAGGGTTCCATCCATGAACTAAATAGATCTATTCAAAAATAATCTGTATCCCATAGGAATACTTCCCGTCATCTAACTAAATTATTCATATTAGGAAAAAGTTATAATCGTATCATAAAACTGTGTCCAAAGTATTTGTATAAGATAAGAATAGTTGATACCATAAAACTGTATGAAAGTTATGCTATTTCCTAACCTCCATGTGGAAAACAAAATTAAATGGGTTGATATGCCCTTAAAAACCAATTAATCTTCAAATGTTTACTATGGATTATTATTAGTTACATAGAAACCATTAAACTGAATGCAAATTATTTGTATTACATTGCAGTACTTGAAACACTGAACCTGTGTGTAAACAAATTATTGTTTTAAAGAAATAGTAACTTAAATTATTTGATCAGTAATATTAGATAGGAATACTTGAAACCATACAACTTTTTGCAAATTGTTTGTATTAGATAAAAATACTTGAAACCATAAAACTCTGTGCAACCAAATTATGGTTCTTAAAAATTATTGTTACCTAAAATCAATTAATCATGTTTATAAGGTTTTATTTTTTCCTATCTAATATAATTATATCGTTTCAAGTATTCATATCTTTTAATAATGATCAAATAATTTAAATATCTATTTCTTATTGAAAATTATTTTTTGCACACAATTATATGGTTTTACATTTTCCTATCTAATACAAATTATTTGCACAAGATTTTATTCTTTAAAGAAATACTTACTAAAAATCCTTTGATTATTAATATTACATAGGAATACTTGAAACTAAATAACATTGTGCAAATTATTTGTATTGGATACAAATACTTGAAACCATAAAAAACTGTGTGGAAATTATATGTATGAAATAGGAATACTTGACCCCATAAAACAAATTATTGTCGAAAGAATGAGATCTTTAGATTATTTGATCCTTATTATTAGATAAAAATACTTGAAACCATATACCTAATTAATTATATTAGATAGGAATATATGAAACCATATAAGAGTGTGTAAAGTATTTGTATTTGATAGGAATACATGAAACCATATAAGAATGTGTAAATTATTTGTATTTGATAGGAATACTTGAAAGTATGAAAATATGTATAACTTATTGTTAAAAACAAATCATTACTTCAAATCACTTGTTTCTTAGAATCATCTAATTAATAATATTCAAAATGCAATTAAAAGCATAAAACTATGTGCAAATAAATTATTGTTTAAAAAGAAATGCTAACTTAGAATCATCTAATTATTAATATTCAAAATGCAATTAAAAGCATAAAACTATGTGCGAATAAATTATTGTTTAAAAAGAAATGCTAACTTAGAATCATCTAATTAATAATATTCAAAATGCAATTAAAAGCATGAAACTATGTGCCAATAAATTATTGTTTAAAAAGAAATGCTAACTTAGAATCATCTAATTAATAATATTCAAAATGCAATTAAAAGCATAAAACTATGTGCAAATAAATTATTGTTTAAAAAGAAATGCTAACTTAGAATCATCTAATTAATAATATTCAAAATGCAATTAAAAGCATAAAACTATGTGCAAATAAATTATTGTTTAAAAAGAAATGCTAACTTAGAATCATCTAATTAATAATATTCAAAATGCAATTAAAAGCATAAAACTATGTGCAAATAAATTATTGTTTAAAAAGAAATGCTAACTTAGAATCATCTAATTAATAATATTCAAAATGCAATTAAAAGCATAAAACTATGTGCAAATAAATTATTGTTTAAAAAGAAATGCTAACTTAGAATCATCTAATTAATAATATTCAAAATGCAATTAAAAGCATAAAACTATGTGCAAATAAATTATTGTTTAAAAAGAAATGCTAACTTAGAATCATCTAAGTAATAATATTCAAAATGCAATTAAATGCATAAAACTATATGCAAATAAATTATTGTTTAAAAAGAAATTATAACTTAGAATCATCTAATTAATAATATTCAAAATGCAATTAGAAGAAATAAGTGAGGCTGAGCCTAACGATATTTCACTGGTCACACATTTACACACGTCGATTGATTGACTAATGGCATGTCAACCCATGCAGTCATTTGTTTTTCTATAATTATATAATTTCAATTGACTAATAATAATAACCATTAGAAAAGAATTATACCTTAAAATAGCTTTTCTTAATGTCGGCTATCAAGTATTCCGATCAAATAAAAATTTTAAACAGATCTATTTAACTCACAGTTCATTCATAAATGTGGGTAAGACCTTGTTGGTTGACGTCACGTGTTCTCAACTAAGGATAGTAATTTACAAAACTCTTTGCTTCGATGTGGCACAAGGCCGAATAAATGGGGCGCCCAATGAGACTCGAACTCACTCGTGTAGGTTTGCTAGTCTAGCTTGCTAACCGTTACACCACCAGAGGCACCCTTCTCATCTAAGGATATTAGGTTTGAATGACCGGAACTACGATATGAGTTATTTTCCATCAACTATTCTTATCTAACTGAAATAATTTACATCGTATACTGTCTTTAGTATTTAAACTCCTTGATAAGGGCAATGTTGGAAATTAAATCCCCGTCTAACAAAAACCAATCATATATCAATTAAAGCACGTCTATTTATCTCCCTCTTTCAATATTAAAGATTATAGCAGCACTCCATGTTTGAACAAAGCCACGAGTTAAAATTTGTTCTGAATGTTATCTTTAACTACAGTAAAATATATGAAAACGAGTTGAAAATAAAAATTAAAAAAAGACCACGTCTCATGATAAACTAGGTTTTTGTGTTTTATAAGCGTGTTCAGATATACATCAGAATATTTTATTTTTCTTCTTTTTTTTTTTGCGTGTGTGTGTGTGTGTGTGTGTGTGTGTGTGTGTGTGTGTGTGTGTGTGTGTGTGTGTGTGTGTGTGTGAAAATAAAATAGATCATAAATAATTATTTTTAAACTGAATGATGTTATATACTTTTTTAATTCCATAAAATTAAATATATTTATGACTATGAGTGTTCAGTATTATGCACAGAATAGGAGACTAAAATAAAATAATTTAAGGTTATATTAGATTAGATTATCATGTTAAATTTCTTTTCTTCATATCATTTTTTTTTTATGAAGTTTTCATTTTCATTAAAAAATCTCAGGAAGAATGAAACTCGAAAAAAATCTTTTTTTTTGAACTATTAGAATATTTTTTTAATGGAGTAATAAGTTTAATTCTCAACTATTTAAAACTTTTCAAAGAAGTCACCAGTATAATTTTAAACTTTAAAAAAATTATGCGGTATCAGGTATTCTAATCAATCCGAAATAATTTACATCGTCTCCTGTCTTTAGTATTTATACCCCTTAAAAAGGCGAAATAGTAAAAAAAATTCTAGTTTCAAATAGATTTTCTTAATACAAATAATTCACCATTGTCGGCTGTCAAAGTTTCATAGTAGCCCGCCATGTTTGAAACAACCCACGTGTTACAATCTGTTCCGAACGTTATCTTTAACTACAGTAACATATATTTCTTCTATTTTGTGTGTACGCGTGTGAATGTGTGTGTGTGAGTGTGTGAATGTGTGTGTGTGTGTGTGTGTGTGTGTGTGTGTGTGTGTGTGTGTGTGTGTGTGTGTGTGTGTGATATTACTTGAGAATTGAGAGTAAGAAGACTTTCATTATGAATTCGTGGCCCTCAAAAGGGCCGTTTTTACATAGAAACTAAACTAAATTGTTTTCTTCATCTCCAGTTTCTAGTTGGTTGATTTTCGTCTTTTTCTTCAACTTTGTCTTTGGTAGAAGAAACGGTCTTTTCAAATTGATTTTCGGTTGAATTTTTCTGCTCTGCTTTCATTAATTCTTTTTTTTCTATCAGCGTTTTATAAAGTTCTTTTTCTTTTTTTATTTTTTCTTCGAACAATCGGATTTGTTCACTGATCCTGTTGACTTTGGAATGAACAATTTTTCGGCTTTTGTTGGACGTCCATTTGTACCTGGAAAAGACACATTTTTTCTTCATATTATTTTTGACGTGAACAGGCTTCATTTCCAATCGAAATCTGAAAGAAGTAATATTATAAATCTGTAGTGGACCCACTTAGACTTGAACTCACTTGTGAAGCTTCGCAACTAGAGACTAGTTGATTGAAAGCACGTGTTTAAGTAAGAAACGAAAATGGGTGGAGTTTGTATATACTCGACACTGATTGGTTGATAGATGAGATGATGTGGTTGTTACGTCACATGAGCCGTGGAAAGATGACGTTTAGCTTATCAGGCATGAAGTTGTCATCATTTGATTTTTTTTAATAAGTTGACATATGTTAATTAATAATCATGATGTATAATTTTAATGTAGTAATTTTTAGAATTGAATGTATAATTTTAATGTAGTTTTTAATTCTAATATCTTATTCAATTCTAATTCATAAGCATAATTTTTTTCAGTGTATAAAATCCTATCAACAATTCCTTTTTTCTGCATTTCATCTTAAAAAAGGGAAATAAATATGTTTTTGTATTTAAGTAAAGTTGGCGACCTTAGTCGAGGGTGACCCGAAGGCTCCCTTTTCAATAGCTACTACACCGAATATAGGGGAGGGCGCTACTATATTCCCTGGATTGCTCCACTTTACCCTTGATCCTTACCTTATAGTGCTGAGTGCTAAACAAGGTGGTATCAAGTACCATTTAATTTTTAGTATGACACGACCTGGGATTGAACCCCGGTCTCCTAAACCATTGGCGAACTCTCAACTCATTAGGCCAATGTCCAGTTTTGCATGCAGAATTAAGAAAATTCAATTAAATAATTTTTAGAAATAATTATTAATTCATAATTTATAACAATAAATAAATAATAAATCTTTTTAATTGCCTTTTTAATATTGAACCTCTTACCTGATAATAATTTACGTCTTTTATTGTTCATAAAACAAATTTTTTTTTTTTTTTTAATTTCCTATCTTTATTAAAATATTTTCCCTTTTTCTTTTCCACCATTTTTATGTAAATATTCAACCGAAATTCAAAAAACAAAACTAGAAAACCTTTAAATGAGTCTTACTTTTGGTTTCCATACTTTTTTACATCAACCATTTTTTATGTCTTACAAAATAATTAAAAATATATTTAAAAAAACAAAGAAACAAAGAGACAAAACATCGCTCAGTTCCTTGCTTTTTTTGTTCGTTTATTTATTTATTTTTTTTTTTTTCGATTAAAGAAAATCGTCGTTATCTAATAACGTATTTAGATTTTGTCTCTGGTTGGAGGAAAGAAAGTCAGAATTTTATGCAAACTTATCTTCTTTTTTGTTTCAGAACAGTATCTAAAAGTAAATTACCCTTTTAGAATCATAGAATTTAAAAGAACTGAACACATTAAACAATTCATTTAAAATCGAATATTCACATTTTGTGCGGTATTTTTTTTTTTTTTTTTCAAAATCTTCTAATTTATTTATTTTTTCTTTATTTCACGTAAACCTTTATAAAATAAATCAAATAACCTGAAAAAAAAATAAACCCACTAAGTTTAACTGACGCATTTTAAAATTCATTTATTTATAAATAACACTAAAAAAATTATTAAAATCTGATAATTTCCAAAGTTGTGGTGATTTTTGGCATCGAATCTGCTAAAAATGTATTTATTAACATTAAACCAGATTTGATGTGTTTTTAAAACTATTTAATGTGTTAACTTCAAACAGCTTTTTATAATCCTAATCTATCATTTAAATCTAATTCACCGGTATAACTATTTTATTTATTATAAACATTATAAGTTTTTTAATTGTTTTATTCATTTCTTTGTTTTTTACTTCTGTTTTTATTTATACAGGGAAAACTATGAAAGTTGAATAATTTTGTTGTTCATCTATTTCGAAGAAAAGAAGAAAACTTCCCTAAAAACATTTTAACAGTAATTTAAAAAAAAAAATCTAAATGCATGATCTAAATGAATAAATAAAATAAATTATAATTAATTATTTTTAAACTGAAGGATGATATATATATATGTTTAATTGCATAAAATTAAATATTCTTATGTCTATGTGTGTTCAGTATTATGCACAGAAAAGGAGACTAAAATAAAACAATTTAATGTTATTAGAAATTTCTACAAACGACTCACAATTAGACTTGAAAGCTTTTTTTTTTTCTTATCATAGCTATTAACAACAAGAAACTGTTTACCTTTCCAATTAACTTTTTTTTTCTTTGTTTAGTTGTTGTAGATAACGCATGCATGTACGTGTGATGGGGTCTATAGGAGAAATACGCTTATAAGTTATAAAATAATCAAATTTCAATTTGAGAAATTTAATAAAAGATGGAAAACACGAAAATAGTATCAGATTTATTTTTATTTTTCTAAAATCTAGTTTTTTTCTGCAAACAACCTGCAAGATGACGACCATTTTTTAACATGGCCGACATCGAATATCATCATCTCAATCATCATCCTCATGTCGACATTTGAGCATGGATGTTCCTGACCCTTTCGCACTGCTTCCCCCTATCATTTATTGCTTCTGGCTGTCTTATTATTTCAAATTTCGGCGGAAAATTTGGATAAGTTGCTCAAGTTTATTTGTCTTCATTCTGAATTCAAGTTAAGATTACGTTATCATCAAAAATAGTGTTATCAAGTAAATAATTCAATAAATGATATTCGTTATTTATTTTTTCATTTTATTATTCATAATTGTACAATATTTGAAATGTGAAATATGACTGTACCTTAAGACAAATAAACGGTAGTAATTTGATATAAATTTGCTACTAAGAAAATTTCGCCCTTTTTTGATATTTGAATGAACTCAAAAAATAATCAAAGTTATTATTTATGATTAAATTTTAGTTTTATTTGAAAGATGGTAACATCATAATTATCAGTATCAAAATTAAAATAACATTACATATATAAATTACTTTCAATAAATTTTAAACACTTAAATTCCGCAGAAGATGAAAATTCAGGTTAGGAAAATTTAAAAAATGTTATCCTTAAAATGTTTAAGGCCATCTACAGAAAAAACTCAACTTTTTTGAGCATATAATATCCTATGAAAATTTTTTTATTTTGTATTTAATCTTAAAAAAGGGAAATAAGTAGAAAAATACAATAAAATAATTTTAAACAAATTATTATTAATTCATGATTAATAGCAATAAAAGTAAAAACATGTGTTCCGTCAGAGAAAAAAAAACCTCGCCAATGGCCCGGGAGACCTGAGTTCAATCTCAGGTCGAGTCATACCAAAGACTTTAAAAATGGTACTTGATACCACCTTGCTTAACACTCAGCATTATAAGGTACGGTTCAAGGGTAAAGTGGAGCAATCCTGGGAATGGAGTAGCGCCCTCCCCTACACCTAGGTGTAGTAGCTATCGAAAAGGGAGCCTTCGGGTCACCCTCGAGTATGGTCGCTAACTTTACTTACTTTATATAAAATCCTATCAGCTTTTCTTTTATTTTTCTTTTGTATTTAATCTTTAAAAAGGGAAGTAAGTATGTTAACATAGTTTTGATATGTACAATTAAGAAAATTCAATTAAATAATTTTTTGAAAGTATTATTAATTCATAATTTATTACAATAAATAAATAATAAAACTTTTTAATTGCCTTTTTAATATTGAACGTCTCACCTGATAATAATTTACGTTTTCATAAAACAAATTTTTACCTTTTTTAAAATTTCCTATCTTTATTAAAACATTTTACCTTTTTCTTTTCCACCATTTTTATGTAAATATTCAACCGAAATTCAAAGAACAAAACTAGAAAACCTTTAAATGAGTGTTACTCTTGGTTTCCATACTTTTTTCGTCAACTATTTTTTATATCTTTAAAAAAAAATTAAATAAAATATATTAAAAAAAAAAAACAGCTCATCATCGTCTTCCAAAATCTCCTAATTTATTTATTTATTTTTCACATAAACTGAAGGATGATATATACATTTTTAATTGCATAAAATTTAATATATATATTTTTATGTCTATGTTTGTTCAGTATTATGCACAGAAAAGGAGACTAAAATAAAACAATTTAAGGTTATTTTAGATTAGATTATGATGTTAAATTTCTTTTCTTCGTATTATTTTTTTTACATTTTTTTTATTATCATCTTTTACGTAGGCTTCATTTTCATTGAAAAATCCCAGGAAGAATGAAAACTCGACATGAGAGGTGGAGGTTGATGACGAATGGAAACAAGATGTGGATACGTTTTTTTTTATTATAAAATAATCAAATTTTAATTTAATAAATTTTATAAAAGATGGAAACCACGAAAAAAGCATCAGATTTTTTACTGTTGGTTTCTATACTTTTTTCATCAGCCATTTTTTATATCGTAAAAAATAAATAAAATATATTAAAAAAACAAACGAAAAAAAAGACAAAACATCACTCTGTTCCTTGCCTTGTATATTTGGGGGTTGTTGTTTTTTTTCAATCAGAGAAAATCTTATCTAAATGTAAATTAGGTTTTCTATTAAAATATTGAATTTAAAAGATCTCAAAACAGGAAACAATTCATTTAAAATCGAATATTCAAATTTTGTGCAGTATTTTCTTCCAAAATCTCCAAATTTATTTATTTTTGTAGTGATTTTTGGCATCGAATCTGCTAAAAATATATTTATTAACATTAAACCAGATTTGATGTGTTTTTAAAACTATTTCATGTGTTAACTTCAAACAGCTTTTTATAATCCTAATCTATCATTTAAATCTAATTCACCGGTATAACTATTTTATTTATTATAAACATTATAAGTTTTTTTAATTGTTTTATTCATTTCTTTGTTTTTTACTTCTGTTTTTATTTATACAGGGAAAACTATGAAAGTTGAATAATTTTGTTGTTTATGGATTTTGAAGAGAAGAAGAAAACTTCCCTAAAAACATTTTAACAGTAATTTAAAAAAAAAAATCTAAATGCATGATCTAAATGAATAAATAAAATAAATTATAATTAATTATTTTTAAACTGAAGGATGACATATATATATATATATGTTTAATTGCATAAAATTAAATATTCTTATGTCTATGTGTGTTCAGTATTATGCACAGAAAAGGAGACTAAAATAAAACAATTTAATGTTATTAGAGATTTCTACAAACGACTCACAATTAGACTTGAAAGCTTTTTTTTTTCTTATCATAGCTATTAACAACAAGAAACTGTTTACCTTTCCAATTAACTTTTTTTTTCTTTGTTTAGTTGTTGTAGATAACGCATGCATGTACGTGTGATGAGGTCTATAGGAGAAATACGCTTATAAGTTATAAAATAATCAAATTTCAATTTGAGAAATTTAATAAAAGATGGAAAACACGAAAATAGTATCAGATTTATTTTTATTTTTCTAAAATCTAGTTTTTTTCTGCAAACAACCTGCAAGATGACGACCATTTTTTAACATGGCCGACATCGAATATCATCATCTCAATCATCATCCTCATGTCGACATTTGACCATGGATATTCCTGACCCTTTCGCACTGCTTCCCCCTATCATTTATTGCTTCTGGCTGTCTTATTATTTCAAATTTCGGCGGAAAATTTGGATAAGTTGCTCAAGTTTATTTGTCTTCATTCTGAATTCAAGTTAAGATTACGTTATCATCAAAAATAGTGTTATCAAGTAAATAATTCAATAAATGATATTCGTTATTTATTTTTTTATTTTATTATTCATAATTGTACAATATTTGAAATGTGAAATATGACTGTACCTTAAGACAAATAAACGGTAGCAATTTGATATAAATTTGCTACTAAGAAAATTACGCCCTTTTTTGATATTTGAATGAACTCAAAAAATAATCAAAGTTATTATTTATGATTAAATTTTAGTTTTATTTGAAAGATGGTAACATCATAATTATCAGTATCAAAATTAAAATAACATTACTTATATAAATTACTTTCAATAAATTTTAAACACTTAAATTCTCCAAAAGATTAAATTCAGGTTAGGAAAATTTAAAAAATGTTATCATTAAAATGTTTAAGGCCAACTACAGAAAAAACTCAACTTTTTGAGTATATAATATCCTATGAAAAATTGTTTATTTTGTATTTAATCTTAAAAAAGGGAAATAAGTAAAAAATACAATTAAATAATTTTAAAAATATCATTATTAATTCATGATTAATAACAATAAAAGTAACAACATGTGTTCCATCAGAAAAAAAAAATAACCTTGTCAGTTTAAAAATAATATTTTGGAAAATTCATCACGTCTACTGGTTTGCAAAAAAATATTCTCTTGTCAAATTGAATATTATAAGTATAAGCATGTTTTCTAATAAAAAATAACCTTGCCAGTTTAAAAATAATATTTTGGAAAATTCATCACGTCTACTGGTTTGCAAAAAAATATTCTCTCGTCAAATTGAATATTATAAGTATAAGCATGTTTTCTAATAAAAAATAACCTTGTCAGTTTAAAAATAATATTTTGGAAAATTCATCACGTCTACTGGTTTGCAAAAAAATATTCTCTTGTCAAATTGAATATTATAAGTATAAGCATGTTTCCTAATAAAAAATAACCTTGCCAGTTTAAAAATAATATTTTGGAAAATTCATCACGTCTACTGGTTTGCAAAAAAATATTCTCTTGTCAAATTGAATATTATAGGTATAAGCACATGTTCTAATAAGAAAAATAACCATGCCCGTTTAGAAATAATATTTTGGAAAATTCATCACGTTTTCTGGTTTTTAAAAAAATCATTTAGTTTAACTGATTCATTTTAAAATTCATTTATTTGTAAATAACACTAAAAATTTATTAAAATCTGATAATTTCCGAAGTTGAGCTTATTTTAGGCATCGATTGTGTTAAAAATGTATTTATGGGGTCCATAGGAGAATGACATTTATGAGTTATGAAATAATCAAACTTCAATTTGAGAAATTTTATAAAAGATAGAAAACACGAAAATAGTTTCAGATTTTTTTTTTTTTTTCTAAATTCTAGTTTTATTCTGCAAACAACCTGCGAGATGGCGACCATTTTTTAATATGGCCGTCATCAAATATCATCATCTTCATCATTTTCATCATCATGTCGCGCCTATCGTCCATTGCTTCCGGCCTGTCTTCAAGTCTATATCCCGTATTGGCACAAAGCTCCTGTATGTAGGTTAGAGCTGGTCGTCCTGCCTTTGCTCATCCATGTGAAGGGGTCCACAGGAGTATATCCCTTATGAGCTGGTCCATACTTCTCCAGCATTGTCCTGCATGTCTGATTTGTCTAATTTTGATAGTTTCCGTGATGGGTAGTAAGTGGCCGTACAGCCGCTGCTCTGTGGGGAGTTGCCACCAGGACTTATTCAATATTGAATATTGAAAGAGTCAGAAAAATAAAAGCAGAGAGTATACAGCCAGTACAATACTAGAGAAAACAGCGTAAAAATGTCGTTGAAGGCAAAATATGCTTCATGTGAAACAAAGAAACCCAATCCTCGGAAATCAGACAAGTTATGATAATAAACCTTAATAACAGACCTTATGAATATGCCAAAACTTTAAATGATGGAAAACTTCTTGCAACACTCAGTGCTGGAGATGCTAGTGCACAGGAGCTCAAATATGTTCTTCTGGGTTTCCACAAATATATGGGCCTTGTCTTGTCAGAAACATAATAACTTCATTATAAATGAAGTTATTGTTCTTGGCAAAGCAGCTAATATCTTGTCATATTATCTGTGTCTCTTTACATCTTTATAAGGTTAGAAGGATTTATTGGTCAGACTACATCACATCCAAACATGTAATATGGCTTTCTTTACCTGTTCACTCTGGGTAGTTTGACACAAAGTCAGAGCTCAGAGTAGCTTTTTTCTGCTCTGTCTAGCTAGTCTTTTACTGCAAGAGACAAACCCTACCACTTTATGTATATCTTCATTTCAGGGGTAGGGAAGGGCAAAACCAAAAAATATCAATTTTTGTCCTTGAACACCAAATTTGGACATATATATCCAAGAACAACTAACACATTTTAACACCTTCACTGAGAGATGCAACCATTCCATTTGTATTCAGTAAAAATTTCTTCACTCAATGAATGGTTGTTGAAAGTAGAAATAATGGCAAAATATACAAGATATCATGGCCTCTTCTCTTCACATCTTCTTTCATATAATTCCTTTACAGCTTTCATATCCACGATGTTCAACCAGTAAGATAACATGGGGTAAGAATAGAGTAACCCAGAATGAAGTCAGATAACAAACAACAACAAAATAAATTACCTTGAAACCCCATAATAGCATCATTAAGATCCCCTATCTCTTAAATTAGCAAAAGAAGCATCAATATATGCTAAAATTTTTAAATGCTGCAGCTTTATTAAATTTGGAATACCTATCAGGGATTTTTTTTCTAATCTTTTCTGTTTTTCATTTTAGAATAGAATTTAATGCCTCAACATCATAACTTATCTCAGGTGAGTTTGGTTGACTGGCCAGTTGGCCAATGATTTGCCTGGTGTGAGTAATTTCTGTTGTGGATATTGCTTGAATGGCAAGAGAGAGTCAAGGAAATCCAAGCAAGCAGCATGACATAATACCGTTGATATTTCACTGAAAAATATTCTAAAAACATTTACATGCGTACGGGACATAATAAATCCAACATAAATGCTAATGAACCCACCACAAATTTCATTCATTAATAAATGAATATTGAAAATATTATTAAAATTGGATAATTATCTGAATTTTGGTGATTTATTTTATAAAATTCATTAAATTGAAAATTGATTATTTTATAATAAAAGAAAAAAAACAATGTATCCTCAGTTTGTTCAAACTCCTTCTTCTACTCGTCATCTATCAGCCGATCAATGTTGAGTTTATACAAACTTCGCTTATTTTCCTTAGATGCTCTATTGTCGAGTTTTCATTCTTCCTGAGATTTTTTAATTAAAAGGAAACCTACATAAAAGATAATATGAAGAAAACAAATTTCACAGAAAAATCTAATCTAAAATAACGTTAAATTGTTTTATTTTAGTCTCCTATTTGTGCATAATGCTGAACACACATAGACATAAAAATATCTAATTTTATGCAATAAAAAAGTATATAACATCATTCATTCTAAAAATAATTAATTATAATCTATTTTATTTATTCATTTATTAGATCATATATTTAGATTTTTTTAAAATCCTGTTTTTACAGAAGTTTTCTTCTTTTCTTTAAAATCCATAAACAGCAAAATTATTAAGAGTTTAAAATCTTATGACTACTTTGAAAAGTTTAAAATAGTTGAGAATTAAACTTATTACTCCATTAAAAGAATTTTAATAGTTTAAAAAATTGATTTTCAAATAGTTCAAAATTAAACTTATTACAACTTTAAAAATGAAATTTTAAATTGTTAAGAATTAAACTAATTACCTGTGTAAAAGTAAAGTTTAAAATTTAGTGAAAAATTAAACGAATAACGGCTTCATATTTTTCTAAAATAAGACAAATTACAGCAACAAAGTTTATAAACAAAATTCAACTTTTAAAATATTAGGTTTAAACTTATTTAAAGAATTATCATAGCTTAGAATATCGTCATTGTCATACTTTTTATGTAATTTCCTTCATGTGATCGCAATAGTCCAATTAGAGTGATCTCCCTTTTACTACTTTTTTTAAAGCAAGAAGAAAATCAGAGGGCTATACTTTTTTTTTTAAATTATAGTTTATAAACTCACCATGACTTAGTCGTTTCATTGAAAAAGGATATTGTCTTGTCAGTACGGACATTTCAATAAAGGGAAAGTGTAATATAAATCAAGTTACAGCCATATTCGTGTTTGATTTCTCGCAAATTTAGAGATAAAACAAGCCAGGGGAGGAGGTAATATTGTTGTCTTCACCACAATCCAGAATATTTGATTATCAAGAAATTGTCAAACATAAAGTTGGGTAATTTTATTTAAAAAAAAATGTTCTAATTAACAAAAAAAGACAATCATTTTTGCTTTTATGAGAATATCAATAGCTCCCATAAAAACTTAGAGACTGTTCAGGTTAATGAGCCTATATTAAACGTAATTGTTTGTTTGGGTATTTAACTGACCTCTCACCAAGTCAAATTATTTTAGAAGAATATTCAGTTCTGAAATATCACTTTTTATAATTGGTCATGAGACGCCTTTAGAAAAAAAGGATTATATGAGAAGAAAAAATATACAGATGAAAAAAAATGAAATGCCTGAAATTCTAATTCTTATCAATTATAACAGATTTTTAATGAATAAAATGAAAATTTTAGAATTATCATTTACAAAGAAACTGGATTTTCAAGAATTAAATTAGTTTCAGTTTTACTCTGTGTGTGTGTGTGTGTGTGTGTGTGTGTGTGTGTGTGTGTGTGTGTGTGTGTGTGTGTGTGTGTGTGTGTTCCATTTATGAACTTTTCTGAAGGTGAATGAAAATAAGATTTAGTTTATAACATATACTTAAAATAGAAAATTTGAGAAGATTATCATAAAGTTAATAGATACTTAAAAAGCCAGTTGTTTTTAAATGAATGTCAACTGTGACAGCAATAAAATAATTTATTGGACAACATTTATTAAAACAATTGCTAGTAGCCCTAATAATTTACCAAAAAATAAAATGTTAACTTATTATGGATTGCCAATCAAATTATAATTCAATTTTTGTCTTAATAATTGATTTGTATAAAACTTGTGCTATTTGCATCAACATTTAAAGATTAATTGGTTTTTAAGGGCAAATCAACCGATCTAAGTTTGTTTTCTACATGGAGGTTAGGAAATAGCATTCATTGTATATTTCGAATAATATTTTTTGTATACTTTCTTAAGATTTATGCACACAGAAATACAAGATATCATATAACTATCTAATACAAATAATTTACACCCTGTTATATGGTTTCAAGGAGGGGCCCGTGGAGTAAATTCCCTGGTTTGCCTTGTCATATGCCATTTCTACATGTAAGACTCCGAGCGTTAAGTGAAACTTACCCCGACATCTCACACAGTGATCTTCTCCAGTCACTCATGCTCCATTGCTAGCTGTGGTCTTAGCCCACTGGTGTCTGCGTGTGTCAAATCACTCTGTGGAGGAGAGGGTTTCTTCTTATTGAAGAAGGTGAGCCGGATATTGGTAAAGGAGTCTGGAAGTTCTGGAACTGTTTTCACTTTCTATTCTCCAAACTTCAGCTGTCCACCTTCTTCACCATTGTTGTATTTGGTTGGGTAATGAAAAACAGACATGCTCGTTCAATGAAAAGAAGTAGTTCCTGTTGTTGCATTGGAATTGGGGCCTATGTTATCCATGGCAGATGTAGTGAAGAGCCTTTTTTGCAGAACTGGTGGAGAGACAACCCTATCCTCCACGTACTTGCTGACTGTTGCATCTCCTAGCTGTGCACTCTGTCATATGAAATGCAAATACCATGCTCGTAAAACATTTCCACTAACATTCTCTTTCTGGTCTTTGTGATTGTCCTATGTAAACTGGAAATGGGGTCTTTCTGTCTTTGAAGTGTCTGTGTGTTGGTTCTCCTTCTTTGTACCTAGCATAGAAGTTGTACTGAAGAAGCTGAGCAATTTCTGGATCCATCTTTGATGCACCAAACCTCAAGATTGAGATTTGATGTCTGCTCTGTTTTCAAACATGGCCATAAACTGAAGAAGAGTGTGTAGAATGGCCTGCTCAATGCACCCCTCATAAAAGGTTCCATGAAATGTATAGTTGTGGTCCAGCATGTGTCTTCACAAGTTGTTAGCTGCTTTGCAATTAATAACAGCTTTACTGTAATAGTCAGATGATTCTAACAAGTCAAAGCCCACATCTTTGTGGAAAGCCAGTAGATATATCTTCCCTGCTTGTGAGCTTCCACCTCCGGTATTTCTAACAGTAGTTTTTTTCCTAAGTCTTGTGGAGTTGACAGTGGGTGCATCAATGTGCAGCTATTCCAGGTGTTGGGCATACAGGTAAAATATATCTGCAAGTCGGAAGACTGCAGGACTCTCTTCAGATCTGAAAGTCTCCACAATATATGTAAGTAGCTCTGAGAATGCCTGTGGGCTGGAATCTTCATCGAGTGCATGTCCTGTTCCAGTCTCCTGGTTGCTATGAGGTATCTCCTCTTTCTATTGTACAAGCCTGGCAAGCAAAAAATATGGTATTTGTGTTCCTGTGCGATAACATCTCCAGCACTGAGTGTTGCAAGAAGTTTTCTTTCATTTAAAGTTTTGGCATATTCATAAGGTCTGTTATTAAGGTTTATTGTCATAACTTGTCTGATTTCCAAGGATTGGGCTTCTTTGTTAGACATGAAGCATATTTTGCTTTCAATCACATGTCTACGCTGTATTATCTAGTATTCTACTGACTGTGTATTCTCAGCTTCTCTTTTTCTGACACTTTCCAGTTTTGTGTTGTTGAACATAAGGCAACAACTTCGGTGATACTGTGCCTTGCTCTTCCTTAACATTACTCTAATGCCACCACCATCATCAAGTCTGGTGGGATCAAGAAAAATAATGTAGCCATCATGTTCAGCTGATAGATGAGGAGTAGAAGGAGGAGTTTGACCAAAGTGAGGATACATTTTTTTTTCTTTTATTATGAAATAATCAATTTTTAATTTAATGAATTTTATGAAAGTTGGAAAACACAAAAATAGCATCAGATTTTTTTAGAAATGTCTTGTTTTTTCCAGAAATGACCCACAATAACATTTGAAAGCTTTTTTTATCACAGCTGTTAACAGCTTGATACTGTTAAGATTTCTTCCTGTAGGAAACCATTACCTCATATTGAAAATAAATCACCAAAATTCAGAGAATTATCCAATTTTAATGATATTTTCAGTATTCATTTATAAACGTGCCAGGAATTCGTTGTTTCTTCAGTATGCATGTTTCAGTGTGGAGGAATAATATTCAATGATTTGTATAAAGTTATATGGTTTCAAGTATTCCTATCTAATAGTAATAATCAAATGACTTCAACTAAGCATTTCTTTTTAAAAATAATTTGTGTGCAAATTTTTATGGTTTCAAGCCTTCCTATCTAATATCCATAATCGTAATAATTTCTTTTTAACAATAATTTGTTTGCACACATATTCAATGTTTCGAATTCTCTAATGTGATACAAATAATTTGAACACAGTTTTATGCTTTCAAATATTCCTATCTAATACAAATAATTTGAACACAGTTTTATGCCTTCAAGTATTCCTATCTAATACAAATAATTTGAACACAGTTTTATGCTTTCAAATATTCCTATCAAATACAAATAATTTGAACACAATTTTATGCCTTCAAGTGTTCCTATCTAATACAAATAATTTGAACACAGTTTTGTGCTTTCAAGTATTCCTATCTAATACAAATAATTTGAACACAGTTTTGTGCTTTCAAGTATTCCTATCTAATACACATAATTTGAACACAGTTTTAGGCTTTCAAGTATTTACAAGAATCATTAAATAAGTTTCCAGACTTTTTTCGTATGGCCACTTTTATCGAGAGTACACACATGAAACTCTACCCCCCTTCGAAGTAATCTCCTCTGGCTGCAATGCACTTGTTGTACCTTCCCAGCAACTTCTGGAAGGCCCCATGGAAGTCCTCTTGTGTGAGCATGTCAATGACCTTCATCACAGATCTTTCATCTCCTCAATTCTCTCATAACGACAGACTCTGAGCTTAGGGGATAAGCAAAAGTCACAGGGAGCAAGGTCTTTACTATAGGGAGACTGAGGAACTGTCTTGATCCCCATCTTGGTCAAATAGTCTGTGACAAGGATGGAGTTGTGGACTGGTGCATTATCCAGCTGGAAATGCCACTGACTCAATTTGAACAGTGCTGGTCTCTTCTGACGGAATCTCTGCCTGAACTCCCTTAAAACCTCAACATAGTAACCCTAACCCTTTGGCCAATCAACTCTGATGTATTGACTTCCTTAATCCTCATCATCCCTCACAGATTCCTTGAATCTCTTATGCCACTCAAAAACTGATGCTCGACTCATATAAGATGGTCGAAAAGTAGTCTGAAGCATTCCATATGTTTCTGTGGCATTTTTTTTTTCAAGTTTAAAACAGAATTTTATTGCATATCGTTCTTCTAAAGTGTCAGATTGCATTTATTATTCATAATTCTACGATATTTGAAATGGGAAATATAACTGTACGTTAAGACAAATATACGGTAATAATTTGATATAAATTTGCGACTAACAAAATTCCATTCTTTTTTGATACTTGAATGAATTTAAAAAATAATCAAAGTTATTATTTATGATTAAATTTTAGTTTTATTTGAAAGATAGTAACATTATAATTATCAGTATTAAAATTAAAATAACATTACATATCAAAAATATTTTTAATAAATTGAAAATATTTAAACACCCCAAAAGCTGAAAATTCAGGTTGGGAAAATTTTTTAAAATGTTATCATTAAAATGTTTAAGGCCCCCTACTAAAAAAAACTCAACTTTTTTAAGTATATAATATCCTATCAAAAATTGTTTATTTTGTATTTAATCTTAAAAAAGGGAAATCAGTAGGTTAACATAGTTTTTATATGTACAATTAATAAAATTCAATTAAATAATATTTAATAAATTATTATTAATGCATGAATAATAACAATAAAAATAAAACACGTATTCCATCGAAAAAACAAATAACCTTGCCTGTTTAAAAATGATATTTTAGAAAATTCATCATGTCTGCTGGTATGTAAAAAAAAATTCTCTTGTCAAATTGGATATCAGAGGTATAAGCAGGTTTTCTAATAAAAAAAAAAACATTGACTGTTTAAAAATAATATTCTGGAAAATTCATCATGTCTACTGGTTTGTAAAAAAATATTCTCTTGTCAAATTGATTATAACGTATAAGTAGGTTTTCTAATAAAAAAATAGCCTTGCCTGTTTAAAATTAATATTTTTGAAAATTCATCATGTCTACTGGTTTGTAAAAAAAATCCTCTTGTCACATTGAATATTATAGCTATAAACACGTTTTCTAATAAAAAAAATAACCTTGCCTGTTTAAAAAAATAATATTTTGGAAAATTCATTGTGTCTTCTGGTTTGTAAAAGATATTCTCTTGTCAAATATAAAATTATAGGTATGAGCACGTTCTCTAATAAAAAATAACCTTGCCCGTTTAAAAATAATATTTTGAAAAATTCATCATGTCTACTGGTTTGTAAATAAATCTTCACTTTTGAAATAGAATATTTTATGTATAAGCACGTTTTCCAATAAAAAATAACTTTGCCTATTTAGAAATAATATTTTGAAAAATTCATAATGTCTACTGGTTTGTAAAAAAATATACTCTTTTCAAATTAAATATTATTGCGATAAGCACATGTTCTACTAGAAAAATAAACTTGCCTATTTAAAAATAATGTTTTGGAAAATTCATCATGTCTACTGATTTGTAAAAAAATTCTCCTGTCAAATAGAATATTATAGGTATACACACGTTTTCTAAGAAAAATAACCTTGCCAGTTTAAAAATAATATTTTGGAAAATTCATCATGTCTACTGGTTTGTAAAAAAATATTCTTTTTCAAACTGAATATTATAGATATAAGCACTTGTTCTACAAAGAAAGAAACGTTGCCCGTTTAAAAATAATATTTTAGAAAATTCATCATGTCTGCTGGTTTGTAAAAAAATATTCTTTCTCAAACTGAATATTATAGATATAAGCACTTGTTCTACAAAGAAAGAAACCTTGCCCGTTTAAAAATAATATTTTAGAAAATTCATCATGTCTGCTGGTTTGTAAAAAAATATTCTCTTATCAAACTGAATATTATAAGTATAAGCACGTTTTCTATTAAAAAAAATAAAACCTTGTATGTTTAAAAATAATATTTTGGAAAATTCATCATGTCGACTGGTTTGTAAAAAATATTCTCTTGTCAAATTTAAAATTATAGGTATGAGCACGTTTTCTAATAAAAATTAACCTTGCCCGTTTAAAAATAATATTTTGAAAAATTCATCATGTCTACTAGTTTGTAAAAAAATATACTCTTTTCAAATTAAATATTATTGCGATAAGCACATGTTCTACGAGAAAAATAACCTTGCCCGTTTAAAAAAAATATTTTGGAAAATTCATCATGTCGACTGGTTTGTAAAAAAATATTCTCGTGTCAAATATAATATTATAGGTATAAGCACGTTTTCTAATAAAAAATAATCTTTCCCGTTAAAAAATAATATTTTGGAAAATTCATCATGTCTACTTGTTTGTAAAAAAATATTCTCTTGTCAAATTTAATATTATAAGTTTAAGCACGTTTTCTAGTAAAAATAACCTGGCCCGTTTAAAAAGAATATTTTTGAAAATTTATCATGTCTTCTTCTTTATAAAAAAATATTATCTTGTCAAATTGAATATTAGAAGTATAAGCACGTTTTCTAATAAAAAAAAACCTGGCCCGTTTAAAAATAATATTTTGCAAAATTCATTATGTCTACTGCTTTCTAAAAAAATATTCTTTTGTCACATTGAATATTATAGGTATAAGCACATTTCCTAATAAAAAAATAACCTTTCCCGCTTAAAAATAATATTTTGGAAAATTCATCATGTCTTCTGGTTTGTAAAAAATATTCTCCTCTCAAATTGAATACTATAGGTATAAGCATGATTTCTAATAAAAAAATGACTTTACCTGTTTAAAGATAATATTTTGGACAATTCACCATGTCTACTGATTTGTAAAAAAATATTATCTTGTCAAATTGAATATTATAGGTATAAGCACCTTTTCCAATAGAAATAACCTGGCTCGTTTAAAAATAATATTTTGGAAAATTCATCATGTCTTCTGGTTTGTAAAGAATATTCTCTTGTCAAATTGAATATTATAGGTATAAGCACCTTTTCCAATAGAAATAACCTGGCTCGTTTAAAAATAATATTTTGGAAAATTCATCATGTCTTCTGGTTTGTAAAAAATATTATCTTGTCAAATTGAATATTATAGGTATAAGCACCTTTTCCAATAGAAATAACCTGGCTCGTTTAAAAATAATATTTTGGAAAATTCATCATGTCTTCTGGTTTGTAAAAAATATTATCTTGTCAAATTGAATATTATAGGTATAAGCACCTTTTCCAATAGAAATAACCTGGCTCGTTTAAAAATAATATTTTGGAAAATTCATCATGTCTTCTGGTTTGTAAAAAATATTCTCTTGTCAAATTGAATATTATAGGTATAAGCACCTTTTCCAATAGAAATAACCTGGCTCGTTTAAAAATAATATTTTGGAAAATTCATCATGTCTTCTGGTTTGTAAAAAATATTCTCTTGTCAAATTGAATATTATAGGTATAAGCACCTTTTCCAATAGAAATAACCTGGCTCGTTTAAAAATAATATTTTGGAAAATTCATCATGTCTTCTGGTTTGTAAAAAATATTATCTTGTCAAATTGAATATTATAGGTATAAGCACCTTTTCCAATAGAAATAACCTGGCTCGTTTAAAAATAATATTTTGGAAAATTCATCATGTCTTCTGGTTTGTAAAAAATATTCTCTTGTCAAATTGAATATTATAGGTATAAGCACCTTTTCCAATAGAAATAACCTGGCTCGTTTAAAAATAATATTTTGGAAAATTCATCATGTCTTCTGGTTTGTAAAAAATATTCTCTTGTCAAATTGAATATTATAGGTATAAGCACCTTTTCCAATAGAAATAACCTGGCTCGTTTAAAAATGATATTTTGGAAAATTCATCATGTCTTCTGGTTTGTAAAAAATATTATCTTGTCAAATTGAATATTATAGGTATAAGCACCTTTTCCAATAGAAATAACCTGGCTCGTTTAAAAATAATATTTTAGAAAATTCATCATGTCTTCTGGTTTGTAAAAAATATTATCTTGTCAAATTGAATATTATAGGTATAAGCACTTTTTCCAATAGAAATAACCTGGCTCGTTTAAAAATAATATTTTGGAAAATTCATCATGTCTTCTGGTTTGTAAAAAATATTATCTTGTCAAATTGAATATTATAGGTATAAGCACCTTTCCCAATAGAAATAACCTGGCTCGTTTAAAAATAATATTTTGGAAAATTCATCATGTCTTCTGGTTTGTAAAAAATATTCTCTTGTCAAATTGAATATTATAGGTATAAGCACCTTTTCCAATAGAAATAACCTGGCTCGTTTAAAAATAATATTTTGGAAAATTCATCATGTCTTCTGGTTTGTAAAAAATATTCTCTTGTCAAATTGAATATTATAGGTATAAGCACCTTTTCCAATAGAAATAACCTGGCTCGTTTAAAAATAATATTTTGGAAAATTCATCATGTCTTCTGGTTTGTAAAAAATATTCTCTTGTCAAATTGAATATTATAGGTATAAGCACGTTTTCCAATAGAAATAACCTGGCTCATTTAAAAATAATATTTTGGAAAATTCATCATGTCTTCTGGTTTGTAAAAAATATTCTCTTGTCAAATTGAATATTATAGGTATAAGCACCTTTTCCAATAGAAATAACCTGGCTCGTTTAAAAATAATATTTTGGAAAATTCATCATGTCTTCTGGTTTGTAAAAAATATTATCTTGTCAAATTGAATATTATAGGTATAAGCACGTTTTCCAATAGAAATAACCTGGCTCGTTTAAAAATAATATTTTGGAAAATTCATCATGTCTTCTGGTTTGTAAAAAATATTATCTAGTCAAATTGAATATTATAGGTATAAGCACCTTTTCCAATAGAAATAACCTGGCTCGTTTAAAAATAATATTTTG
Organism: Sepioteuthis lessoniana; assembly: GCA_963585895.1. NCBI lineage: Eukaryota > Metazoa > Mollusca > Cephalopoda > Myopsida > Loliginidae > Sepioteuthis > Sepioteuthis lessoniana. Next base: position 156,639 of record CAUZXS010001194.1, on the reverse strand, counting down.
GAAAATTCATCATGTCTTCTGGTTTGTAAAAAATATTATCTTGCCAAATTGAATATTATAGGTATAAGCACCTTTTCCAATAGAAATAACCTGGCTCGTTTAAAAATAATATTTTGGAAAATTCATCATGTCTTCTGGTTTGTAAAAAATATTATCTTGTCAAATTGAATATTATAGGTATAAGCACCTTTTCCAATAGAAATAACCTGGCTCGTTTAAAAATAATATTTTGGAAAATTCATCATGCCTTCTGGTTTGTAAAAAATATTATCTTGTCAAATTGAATATTATAGGTATAAGCACCTTTTCCAATAGAAATAACCTGGCTCGTTTAAAAATAATATTTTGGAAAATTCATCATGTCTTCTGGTTTGTAAAAAATATTCTCTTGTCAAATTGAATATTATAGGTATAAGCACCTTTTCCAATAGAAATAACCTGGCTCGTTTAAAAATAATATTTTGGAAAATTCATCATGTCTTCTGGTTTGTAAAAAATATTATCTTGTCAAATTGAATATTATAGGTATAAGCACCTTTTCCAATAGAAATAACCTGGCTCGTTTAAAAATAATATTTTGGAAAATTCATCATGTCTTCTGGTTTGTAAAAAATATTATCTTGTCAAATTGAATATTATAGGTATAAGCACCTTTTCCAATAGAAATAACCTGGCTCGTTTAAAAATAATATTTTGGAAAATTCATCATGTCTTCTGGTTTGTAAAAAATATTCTCTTGTCAAATTGAATATTATAGGTATAAGCACCTTTTCCAATAGAAATAACCTGGCTCGTTTAAAAATAATATTTTGGAAAATTCATCATGCCTTCTGGTTTGTAAAAAATATTATCTTGTCAAATTGAATATTATAGGTATAAGCACCTTTTCCAATAGAAATAACCTGGCTCGTTTAAAAATAATATTTTGGAAAATTCATCATGTCTTCTGGTTTGTAAAAAATATTATCTTGTCAAATTGAATATTATAGGTATAAGCACCTTTTCCAATAGAAATAACCTGGCTCGTTTAAAAATAATATTTTGGAAAATTCATCATGTCTTCTGGTTTGTAAAAAATATTATCTTGTCAAATTGAATATTATAGGTATAAGCACCTTTTCCAATAGAAATAACCTGGCTCGTTTAAAAATAATATTTTGGAAAATTCATCATGTCTTCTGGTTTGTAAAAAATATTCTCTTGTCAAATTGAATATTATAGGTATAAGCACCTTTTCCAATAGAAATAACCTGGCTCGTTTAAAAATAATATTTTGGAAAATTCATCATGTCTTCTGGTTTGTAAAAAATATTATCTTGTCAAATTGAATATTATAGGTATAAGCACGTTTTCCAATAGAAATAACCTGGCTCGTTTAAAAATAATATTTTGGAAAATTCATCATGTCTTCTGGTTTGTAAAAAATATTATCTTGTCAAATTGAATATTATAGGTATAAGCACCTTTTCCAATAAAAATAACCTGGCTCGTTTAAAAATAATATTTTGGAAAATTCATCATGTCTTCTGGTTTGTAAAAAATATTATCTTGTCAAATTGAATATTATAGGTATAAGCACCTTTTCCAATAGAAATAACCTGGCTCGTTTAAAAATAATATTTTGAAAAATTCATCATGTCTTCTGGTTTGTAAAAAATATTATCTTGTCAAATTGAATACTGGTTTCTTCAGGCTTAAATAAGCAACTAATAGGAGAAAAGGAAAACTGAATTCAAAGCAGCTTTACTTAATTCAAAAATTGACCTTGTGTCAAATCCTGCTCATAACAGAGGTTGGGTAAATACACACTTTACTGTCTAAAACAATTTTTGGGGTCAATAATAATTTGACCAGATTATGGCATTCAATAACTAATATGTGAGTAGGTAAATATTTCGGTTGACCAGTTAGAACTTTTTTAAAAAATGACTTCTATAACCATTCCAAATCAAGTATTTTGTTGTAGAAAAAAAAAATGATTTGATTTTTAAGTTTGTATTTATCCACCATCTTCATCACAGGCAGGGTGTGACACAAGGTCAATTTTATGTGGACCAAAGCTGGTTTGAATATTTTTGGGAAAGGTATGAACCCCCTTATCCCACCAGCTATGGATCAAATAGTACCACTACTGTTCTTCTACAAGGATAGCTTTGGCATTAAATAACCTATGAATGTTGATATGCCATTAAACAAAGAAGCCACACCAAACTAATAGAATAATCTTTGGATTTTCTTTATACAAGGTAGTTTTGCTGTATTTCTTTTATGAGATGCCTTAATTTCAGGAAAACCTAAAAAAAACAAAGAAACAAAAAAACAACAACAAACACCTGGTAAATCATGAGCTGGACAATTCCATACCACAATTAACCAGACACTTATAAATAGTAAAAGAAGTTTCCAGAAAAAAGACTTGTGCCATTTACGACTTGACTTAACCTCATATTTCCGAATCAATGAGGTTGTCAGGATGCTATACTGAGTCAATCCCTTTCATGGAATGTGCCAGAGCAATGGGAGAATTAAAAAGCAATGCCCATCTCCTCTCCTATAACTTATTTGGTCATAAATGTGCCATGCTATGAAATCTATCTGTTCATCTCCCAAGCTATAGATAAATATACAGATTTAGATTTAAAACAGTTTTATTTCACCAATTCAGTTAAGCATAATTACACAGTGTAAAAGTCAAAACTGTTCTATTCTATTTCAAGCAATTCAGCTTTGTAAAATCCCAGTAGATAATGAAAGACTGATTGATTGGGTTTACAGCATATCAACCCCTAGTGGGTTATTTAATGCCAAATCAAAATTACAGTTGATGTGCTGTAATTGGGGAAAGCTGTAGCTAAAATATGATATATATATATATATATATATATATATATATACAAAATATGAATAAAGTATATATATATAATATTAATAAAATATATATATATATATATATATATATATATATATATATATATATATATATATATATATATATATGAAGAAAATATAGTGGATGTATATATGTAATTATTGTTTTTGAGAAGTTAAAAATATGTGGGTGTAATGACATTGTAAGTTGACTTCTGTCTTTTAACTAAACTTTCTTTTAAAATGTTTTAGATTTGATTTTGTTGATGAAAGTAAAATCTTTGTCAAATATTATATGTGATTTAAATGAAAAGACAAATCAATTGATTTCATGTCTTGTTTTAAGGTGAATTATCTTAAAAAAAATCAAAAATCAAACCAAAATGCTTTTTTTACTTCTGTTGCAAATTTTCATCGTCATTGAATACATAGTTTTGCATAACAATAGAATGTCTTGAGGATTGCGAGTGTGTGTGTGTGTAAATGGGGTGGGGGGTGTAAAAAAGAAAATTTTAGGACAACACATGTGTATATTTATTGCTCTACAAAAAGACCCCGAAGTTGCAGTTGGCATATTTTACAGTGCCAGTCAACAGGGCAAAGGTTATAAATGACTTGGTGATTTCTTTGTTCTTTTTTTGTCATTATTGATTGCAGTTAAAATTTACATTTAAACTTTATTTAGTCAGGTACACAATAACTGCTGTTGTTATGCAGTCACCCATCTGAATATTGAACATGTTCATCACTGCTTAACTTTGATGAACTGTAGATAAAGTAATCGGCTAAATTTCTTATTTTGAAAGAGTTCCACTTGACTCGGCTCCATAAAAAGGAAATCTATTAAAAGGGAAAAGAAAAGATAAGGGAATTTTACAATAAGTAAAAATGAAATAAAGGAAAATTAGTCTCCTTACAGTATGCACTATTTCACATAACCTACTATCATAAAAAAAAAAGAAAAAAAGAAGCAATAGCCTATTAGTCATTTGAAGATTGGCATTATATTATATACTGGATATCACACCGCTACCTTTACATTAAATAAGCTTGGTGTTGAACACCAGCAGAAGATTAGCCAATCAGTGAAGACTAAGGCATTTATGAACAATGGCAAATTAGAAAGTCTACACTTAATGCAGCCTTGTTACATAGAAGGTGTATCTTTTGTATCCCTCATCTACAAACATGACATATTATGGGCCAAGTGCAGCAGCAAAACTTTTTTTGATGGTCATGAATCTCGAGCATTTTTAAGATCAGTCAGAATACTGCGAAAAGTCCTGGAGACCAGTGGACCTGCTGTCACTCATATCCTGTGAAAGACAACCTGTCAATACTACTGTTAAAATCTCACTAGGAGTTATAATAAAAATAATACCTCGTGAGCAGTTATAGCTTCAAGTAACTATTCTTAATAAAAATAATTTACAGTTATATGATATTCAGCTATTTAATATGAATTCTTTTCAAACATCTATTTGACCAGTAGATGTAACTCTTCATTGCCATTACTTTCAAGTCTGAGTGGACCTGGGAGTAATGGAAATGAACGGATAATCCACACTCACCAAATCTCCAGAAGTGAAGCCTCATTATCAGATTCAGTTTAGCGTCTTGTTTGTTGTAGGTTTATATTCTATGAACGCAGAATGTTCAGCTATTACCAAAAAATGTTTTGCGTCTCAAGTACAATTAGTTTATTTACAGCTAAATATAAAATTCATTGTGAAAGTGTATGAATTCCATAATCTTTGTCTGGCACAATATTTTAGTTGGGTGAAATTTGTCACAATTTTTCCATCTTTATTTTTTAAATGACAAAAATGTTTATAGGTTATGTATAAAATATTATTTCACAGCTTTTCTTTCATATGCATAGGAAACAAATTTCTGATTGAAAATATTTGAAGATTTTTACACAGACTTTAAAGGAAAAATAATAATGTTCATTTTAATGCATTGTCTGAAAAAGATTACAAAACCAGAAAGTATTATGAGATTACGACTGCAAGAGTTGCTTCCCTTATAAACAGTGAGAAAATGTTCAAAGTGAATAGAAATGAATATTTGTTCAGTAAATGCAATCTCTAATTGAAATAAAATTTTAAATTCCACCTTGTTGACAGAACTTAAAATATGCTGCCAGTATATCTCACAAAGGGGTAAACCGCTCCCCCCCAAAAGGTGTCCTGTATATATGACACTAGACTACATCTAGTGGTGAGTCTCCAGTTCCACAGATCTGTGGAGTACTGGTTTGTTTCATTATTCCCTGGTCCACTTTAGACTCAGAGTAGTGATATCCGTTAGGGTTCCATCCATGAACTAAATAGATCTATTCAAAAATAATTTGTATCCCATAGGAATACTTCCCGTCATCTAACTAAATTATTCATATTAGGAAAAAGTTAGAATCGTATCATAAAACTGTGTCCAAAGTATTTGTATAAGATAAGAATAGTTGATACCATAAAACTGTATGAAAATTATGCTATTTCCTAACCTCCATGTGGAAAACAAAATTAAATGGGTTGATATACCCTTAAAAACCAATTAATCTTCAAATGTTTACTATGGATTATTATTAGTTACATAGAAACCATTAAACTGAATGCAAATTATTTGTATTACATTGGAGTACTTGAAACACTGAACCTGTGTGTAAACAAATTATTGTTTTAAAGAAATAGTAACTTAAATTATTTGATCAGTAATATTAGATAGGAATACTTGAAACCATACAACTTTTTGCAAATTGTTTGTATTAGATAAAAATACTTTAAACCATAAAACTCTGTGAAAACAAATTATGGTTCTTAAAAATTATTGTTACCTAAAATCAATTAATCATGTTTATAAGGTTTTATTTTTTCCTATCTAATATAATTATATCGTTTCAAGTATTCATATCTTTTAATAATGATCAAATAATTTAAATATCTATTTCTTATTGAAAATTATTTTTTGCACACAATTATATGGTTTTACATTTTCCTATCTAATACAAATTATTTGCACAAGATTTTATTCTTTAAAGAAATACTTACTAAAAATCCTTTGATTATTAATATTACATAGGAATACTTGAAACTAAATAACATTGTGCAAATTATTTGTATTGGATACAAATACTTGAAACCATAAAAAACTGTGAGGAAATTATATGTATGAAATAGGAATACTTGACCCCATAAAACAATGTGCAAACAAATTATTGTCGAAAGAAAGAGATCTTTAGATTATTTGATCCTTATTATTAGATAAAAATAATTGAAACCATATAACTAATTAATTATATTAGATAGGAATATATGAAACCATATAAGACTGTGTAAATTATTTATATTTGATAGGAATACATGAAACCATATAAGAGTGTGTAAAGTATTTGCATTTGATAGGAATACTTGAAATTATGAAAATATGTATAACTTATTGTTAAAAACAAATCATTACTTCAAATCACTTGTTTCTTAGAATCATCTAAATAATAATATTTGAAATGCAATTACAAGCTTAAAACTATGTGCAAATGAATTATTTTTTTTTTTTAAGATGCTAACTTAGAATCATCTAATTAATAATATTCAAAATGCAATTAAAAGCATAAAACTATGTGCAAATAAATTATTTTTTAAAAAGAAATGCTAACTTAGAATCATCTAATTATTAATATTCAAAATGCAATTAAAAGCATAAAACTATGTGCAAATAAATTATTGTTTAAAAAGAAATGCTACCTTAGAATCATCTAATTATTAATATTCAAAAGGCAGTTAAAACAATAAAACTATGTGCAAACAAATTATTATTTAAAAAGAAATGCTAACTTAGAATCATCTAATTATTAATATTCAAAATGCAATTAAAAGCATAAAACTATGTGCAAATAAATTATTGTTTAAAAAGAAATGCTACCTTAGAATCATCTAATTATTAATATTCAAAATGCAGTTAAAACAATAAAACTATGTGCAAACAAATTATTTTTTAAAAAGAAATGCTAACTTAGAATCATCTAATTATTAATATTCAAAATGCAATTAAAAGCATAAAACTATGTGCAAATAAATTATTGTTTAAAAAGAAATGCTACCTTAGAATCATCTAATTATTAATATTCAAAATGCAGTTAAAACAATAAAACTATGTGCAAACAAATTATTTTTTAAAAAGAAATGCTAACTTAGAATCATCTAATTATTAATATTCAAAATGCAATTAAAAGCATAAAACTATGTGCAAATAAATTATTGTTTAAAAAGAAATGCTACCTTAGAATCATCTAATTATTAATATTCAAAAGGCAGTTAAAACAATAAAACTATGTGCAAACAAATTATTATTTAAAAAGAAATGCTAACTTAGAATCATCTAATTATTAATATTCAAAATGCAATTAAAAGCATAAAACTATGTGCAAATAAATTATTGTTTAAAAAGAAATGCTACCTTAGAATCATCTAATTATTAATATTCAAAATGCAGTTAAAACAATAAAACTATGTGCAAACAAATTATTATTTAAAAAGAAATGCTAACTTAGAATCATCTAATTATTAATATTCAAAATGCAATTAAAAGCATAAAACTATGTGCAAATAAATTATTGTTTAAAAAGAAATGCTAACTTAGAATCATCTAATAAATAATATTCAAAATGCAATTAAAAGCATAAAACTATGTGCAAATAAATTATTGTTTAAAAAGAAATGCTAACTTAGAATCATCTAATAAATAATATTCAAAATGCAATTAAAAGCATAAAACTATATGCAAATAAATTATTGTTTAAAAAGAAATGCTAACTTAGAATGATCTAATTAATAATATTCAAAATGCAATTAAAAGCATAAAACTATGTGCAAATAAATTATTGTTTAAAAAGAAATGCTACCTTAGAATCATCTAATTATTAATATTCAAAATGCAATTAAAAACATAAAACTATGTGCAAATAATTATACCTTAAAATAGCTTTTCTTAATGTCGGCTATCAAGTATTCCGATCAAATAGAAATTTTAAACAGATCTATTTAACTCGCAGTTCATTCATAAATGTGGGTAAGATCTTGTTGGTTGACGTCACGTGTTCTCAACTAAGGATAGTAATTTACAAAGCTCTTTGCTTCGATGTGGCACAAGGCCGAATGAATGGGGTGCCCAATGAGACTCGAACTCACTCGTGTAGGTTCGCTAGTCTTGCTTGCTAACCGTTACACCAACAGAGGCACCCTTCTCATCTAAGGATATTAGGTTTGAATGACCGGAACTACGATATGAGTTATTTTCTATCAAATATTCTTATCTAACTGAAATAATTTACATCGTATACTGTCTTTAGTATTTAAACTCCTTGATAAGGGCAATGTTGGAAATTAAATCCCAGTCTAACAAGAACCAATCATATATCAATTAAAGCACGTTTATTTATCTCCCTCTTTCAATATTAAAGATTATAGCAGCACTCCATGTTTGAACAAAGCCACGAGTTAAAATTTGTTCTGAATGTTATCTTTAACTACAGTAAAATATATGAAAACGAGTTAAAAATAAAAATAAAAAAAAGACCACGTCTCATGATAAACTAGGTTTTTGTGTTTTATAAGCGTGTTCAGATATACATCAGAATATTTTCTTTTTCTTTTTTTTTTTTTTTGCGTGTGTGTGTGTGTGTGTGTGTGTGTGTGTGTGTGTGTGTGTGTGAAAATTAAATAGATCATAAATAATTATTTTTAAACTGAATGATGTTATATACTTTTTTAATTCCATAAAATTAAATATATTTATGTCTATGAGTGTTCAGTATTATGCACAGAATAGGAGACTAAAATAAAATAATTTAAGGTTATATTAGATTAGATTATCATGTTAAATTTCTTTTCTTCATATCATTTTTTTTAATGAAGTTTTCATTTTCATTAAAAAATCTCAAGAAGAATGAAACTCGAAAAAAATCTATTTTTTTGAACTATTAGAATATTTTTTTAATGGAGTAATAAGTTTAATTCTCAACTATTTAAAACTTTTCAAAGAAGTCACCAGTATAATTTCAAACTTTAAAAAAATTATGCGGTATCAGGTATTCTAATCAATTCGAAATAATTTACATCGTCTCCTGTCTTTAGTATTTATACCCCTTAAAAAGGCGAAATAGTAAAAAAAATTCTAGTTTCAAATAGATTTTCTTAATACAAATAATTCACCATTGTCGGCTGTCAAAGTTTCATTGTAGCCCGCCATATTTGAAACAACCCACGTGTTACAATCTGTTCTGAACGTTATCTTTAACTACAGTAACATATATTTCTTTTTTTTTGTGTGTGTGTACGCGTGTGAATGTGGGTGTGTGAGTGTGTGAATGTGTGTGTGTGTGTGTGTGTGTGTGTGTGTGTGTGTGATATTACTTGAGAATTGAGAGTAAGAAGACTTTCATTATGAATTCGTGGCCCTCAAAAGGGCCGTTTTTACATAGAAACTAAACTAAATTGTTTTCTTCATCTCCAGTTTCTAGTTGGTTGATTTTCGTCTTTTTCTTCAACTTTGTCTTTGGTAGAAGAAACGGTCTTTTCAAATTGATTTTCGGTTGAATTTTTCTGCTCTGCTTTCATTAATTCTTTTTTTTCTATCAGCGTTTTATAAAGTTCTTTTTCTTTTTTTATTTTTTCTTCGAACAATCGGATTTGTTCACTGATCCTGTTGACTTTGGAATGAACAATTTTTCGGCTTTTGTTGGACGTCCATTTGTACCTGGAAAAGACACATTTTTTCTTCATATTATTTTTGACGTGAACAGGCTTCATTTCCAATCGAAATCTGAAAGAAGTAATATTATAAATCTGTAGTGGACCCACTTAGACTTGAACTCACTTGTGAAGCTTCGCAACTGAGAGACAATTCATTGAAAGCACGTGTTTAAGTAAGAAACGAAAATGGGTGGAGTTTGTATATACTCGACACTGATTGGTTGATAGATGAGATGATGTGGTTGTTACGTCACATGAGCCGTGGAAAGATGACGTTTATCTTATCAGGCATGAAGTTGTCATCATTTGATTTTTTTTAATAAGTTGACATATGTTAATTAATAATCATGATGTATAATTTTAATGTAGTAATTTTTAGAATTGAATGTATAATTTTAATGTAGTTTTTAATTCTAATATCTTATTCAATTCTAATTCATAAGCATAATTTTTTTAAGTGTATAAAATCCTATCAACAATTCCTTTTTTCTGCATTTCATCTTAAAAAAGGGAAATAAATATGTTTTTGTATTTAAGTAAAGTTGGCGACCTTAGTCGAGGGTGACCCGAAGGCTCCCTTTTCAATAGCTACTACACCGAATATAGGGGAGGGCGCTACTATATTCCCTGGATTGCTCCACTTTACCCTTGATCCTTACCTTATAGTGCTGAGTGCTAAACAAGGTGGTATCAAGTACCATTTAATTTTTAGTATGACACGACCTGGGATTGAACCCCGGTCTCCTAAACCATTGGCGAACTCTCAACTCATTAGGCCAATGTCCAGTTTTGCATGCAGAATTAAGAAAATTCAATTAAATAATTTTTAGAAATAATTATTAATTCATAATTTATAACAATAAATAAATAATAAATCTTTTTAATTGCCTTTTTAATATTGAACCTCTTACCTGATAATAATTTACGTCTTTTATTGTTCATAAAACAAATTTTTTTTTTTTTTTTAATTTCCTATCTTTATTAAAATATTTTCCCTTTTTCTTTTCCACCATTTTTATGTAAATATTCAACCGAAATTCAAAAAACAAAACTAGAAAACCTTTAAATGAGTGTTACTTTTGGTTTCCATACTTTTTTACATCAACCATTTTTTATGTCTTACAAAATAATTAAAAATATATTTAAAAAAACAAAGAAACAAAGAGACAAAACATCGCTCAGTTCCTTGCTTTTTTTGTTCGTTTATTTATTTATTTTTTTTTTTTTTTCGATTAAAGAAAATCGTCGTTATCTAATAACGTATTTAGATTTTGTCTCTGGTTGGAGGAAAGAAAGTCAGAATTTTATGCAAACTTATCTTCTTTTTTGTTTCAGAACAGTATCTAAAAGTAAATTACCCTTTTAGAATCATAGAATTTAAAAGAACTGAACACATTAAACAATTCATTTAAAATCGAATATTCACATTTTGTGCGGTATTTTTTTTTTTTTTTTCAAAATCTTCTAATTTATTTATTTTTTCTTTATTTCACGTAAACCTTTATAAAATAAATCAAATAACCTGAAAAAAAAATAAACCCACTAAGTTTAACTGACGCATTTTAAAATTCATTTATTTATAAATAACACTAAAAAAATTATTAAAATCTGATAATTTCCAAAGTTGTGGTGATTTTTGGCATCGAATCTGCTAAAAATGTATTTATTAACATTAAACCAGATTTGATGTGTTTTTAAAACTATTTAATGTGTTAACTTCAAACAGCTTTTTATAATCCTAATCTATCATTTAAATCTAATTCACCGGTATAACTATTTTATTTATTATAAACATTATAAGTTTTTTAATTGTTTTATTCATTTCTTTGTTTTTTACTTCTGTTTTTATTTATACAGGGAAAACTATGAAAGTTGAATAATTTTGTTGTTCATCTATTTCGAAGAAAAGAAGAAAACTTCCCTAAAAACATTTTAACAGTAATTTAAAAAAAAAAATCTAAATGCATGATCTAAATGAATAAATAAAATAAATTATAATTAATTATTTTTAAACTGAAGGATGATATATATATATGTTTAATTGCATAAAATTAAATATTCTTATGTCTATGTGTGTTCAGTATTATGCACAGAAAAGGAGACTAAAATAAAACAATTTAATGTTATTAGAGATTTCTACAAACGACTCACAATTAGACTTGAAAGCTTTTTTTTTTCTTATCATAGCTATTAACAACAAGAAACTGTTTACCTTTCCAATTAACCTTTTTTTTTCTTTGTTTAGTTGTTGTAGATAACGCATGCATGTACGTGTGATGGGGTCTATAGGAGAAATACGCTTATAAGTTATAAAATAATCAAATTTCAATTTGAGAAATTTAATAAAAGATGGAAAACACGAAAATAGTATCAGATTTATTTTTATTTTTCTAAAATCTAGTTTTTTTCTGCAAACAACCTGCAAGATGACGACCATTTTTTAACATGGCCGACATCGAATATCATCATCTCAATCATCATCCTCATGTCGACATTTGAGCATGGATGTTCCTGACCCTTTCGCACTGCTTCCCCCTATCATTTATTGCTTCTGGCTGTCTTATTATTTCAAATTTCGGCGGAAAATTTGGATAAGTTGCTCAAGTTTATTTGTCTTCATTCTGAATTCAAGTTAAGATTACGTTATCATCAAAAATAGTGTTATCAAGTAAATAATTCAATAAATGATATTCGTTATTTATTTTTTCATTTTATTATTCATAATTGTACAATATTTGAAATGTGAAATATGACTGTACCTTAAGACAAATAAACGGTAGTAATTTGATATAAATTTGCTACTAAGAAAATTTCGCCCTTTTTTGATATTTGAATGAACTCAAAAAATAATCAAAGTTATTATTTATGATTAAATTTTAGTTTTATTTGAAAGATGGTAACATCATAATTATCAGTATCAAAATTAAAATAACATTACATATATAAATTACTTTCAATAAATTTTAAACACTTAAATTCCGCAGAAGATGAAAATTCAGGTTAGGAAAATTTAAAAAATGTTATCCTTAAAATGTTTAAGGCCAACTACAGAAAAAACTCAACTTTTTTGAGCATATAATATCCTATGAAAAATTTTTCTATTTTGTATTTAATCTTAAAAAAGGGAAATAAGTAGAAAAATACAATAAAATAATTTTAAACAAATTATTATTAATTCATGATTAATAACAATAAAAGTAAAAACATGTGTTCCGTCAGAGAAAAAAAAACCTCGCCAATGGCCCGGGAGACCTGAGTTCAATCTCAGGTCGAGTCATACCAAAGACTTTAAAAATGGTACTTGATACCACCTTGCTTAACACTCAGCATTATAAGGTACGGTTCAAGGGTAAAGTGGAGCAATCCTGGGAATGGAGTAGCGCCCTCCCCTACACCTAGGTGTAGTAGCTATCGAAAAGGGAGCCTTCGGGTCACCCTCGAGTATGGTCGCTAACTTTACTTACTTTATATAAAATCCTATCAGCTTTTCTTTTATTTTTCTTTTGTATTTAATCTTTAAAAAGGGAAGTAAGTATGTTAACATAGTTTTGATATGTACAATTAAGAAAATTCAATTAAATAGTTTTTTAGAAATAATTATTAATTCATAATTTATTACAATAAATAAATAATAAAACTTTTTAATTGCCTTTTTAATATTAAACGTCTCACCTGATAATAATTTACGTTTTCATAAAACAAATTTTTACCTTTTTTAAAATTTCCTATCTTTATTAAAACATTTTACCTTTTTCTTTTCCATCCTTTTTATGTAAATATTCAACCGAAATTCAAAGAACAAAACTAGAAAACCTTTAAATGAGTGTTACTCTTGGTTTCCATACTTTTTTCGTCAACTATTTTTTATGTCTTAAAAAAAAAATTAAATAAAATATATTAAAAAAAAAACAGCTCATCATCGTCTTCCAAAATCTCCTAATTTATTTATTCATTTTTCACATAAACTGAAGGATGATATATACATTTTTAATTGCATAAAATTTAATATATATATTTTTATGTCTATGTTTGTTCAGTATTATGCACAGAAAAGGAGACTAAAATAAAACAATATAAGGTTATTTTAGATTAGATTATGATGTTAAATTTCTTTTCTTCGTATTATTTTTTTTACATTTTTTTTATTATCATCTTTTACGTAGGCTTCATTTTCATTGAAAAATCCCAGGAAGAATGAAAACTCGACATGAGAGGTGGAGGTTGATGACGAATGGAAACAAGATGTGGATACGTTTTTTTTTATTATAAAATAATCAAATTTTAATTTAATAAATTTTATAAAAGATGGAAACCACGAAAAAAGCATCAGATTTTTTACTGTTGGTTTCTATACTTTTTTCATCAGCCATTTTTTATATCGTAAAAAATAAATAAAATATATTAAAAAAACAAACGAAAAAAAAGACAAAACATCACTCTGTTCCTTGCCTTGCATATTTGGGGGTTGTTGTTTTTTTTCAATCAGAGAAAATCTTATCTAAATGTAAATTAGGTTTTCTATTAAAATATTCAGGAAACAATTCATTTAAAATCGAATATTCAAATTTTGTGCAGTATTTTCTTCCAAAATCTCCAAATTTATTTATTTTTGTGGTGATTTTTGGCATCGAATCTGCTAAAAATGTATTTATTAACATTAAACCAGATTTGATGTATGTTTTTAAAACTATTTCATGTGTTAACTTCAAACAGCTTTTTATAATCCTAATCTATCATTTAAATCTAATTCACCGGTATAACTATTTTATTTATTATAAACATTATAAGTTTTTTTAATTGTTTTATTCATTTCTTTGTTTTTTACTTCTGTTTTTATTTATACAGGGAAAACTATGAAAGTTGAATAATTTTGTTGTTCATCTATTTCGAAGAAAAGAAGAAAACTTCCCTAAAAACATTTTAACAGTAATTTAAAAAAAATCTAAATGCATGATCTAAATGAATAAATAAAATAAATTATAATTAATTATTTTTAAACTGAAGGATGACATATATATATATATATATGTTTAATTGCATAAAATTAAATATTCTTATGTCTATGTGTGTTCAGTATTATGCACAGAAAAGGAGACTAAAATAAAACAATTTAATGTTATTAGAGATTTCTACAAACGACTCACAATTAGACTTGAAAGCTTTTTTTTTTCTTATCATAGTTATTAACAACAAGAAACTGTTTACCTTTCCAATTAACCTTTTTTTTTCTTTGTTTAGTTGTTGTAGATAACGCATGCATGTACGTGTGATGGGGTCTATAGGAGAAATACGCTTATAAGTTATAAAATAATCAAATTTCAATTTGAGAAATTTAATAAAAGATGGAAAACACGAAAATAGTATTAGATTTTTTCTGAATTCTAGTTTTTTCTGCAAACAACCTGCAAGATGGCGACCATTTTTCAAGACGGCCGACATCAAATATCATCATCATCATCATCATCATAACCATCATCATTATCATGTCACGCCTTAAGCAGGGATATCCCTTACTCTCTCACGCCACCCTTCCCTGTCGTCCATTGCTCCCAGCAGGTCTTTCGAGCTGGTCTTCCTGCCTTTGCTCGTCCATGTAAAGGGGTCCACTGGTGTACATAACTTATGAGCTGGTCCCTACTTTTCCAGCACTGTACCATATGTCTGATTCGTCTAATTTTGATAGTTTTCGTGATGAGTAGTAGGTGGCCGTACAGCTGCTGCGTTGTTGGGTGCTGCCTCAAGGACTTGTTCAATATTGCTCGCATCGAATATACGGAAATCAATAAAATCTTGAAGACTTGTACTATCTGAATGAACTTGGTGTCAAATTATATATTTTTCACTATGTAGAATCCAAATTTGGAACCATGGACTTTATCACTGACTTCCTTGTATCGATAGAGTAGATTTCAATGCACAACTAGGAAATACTGGCTGGTACCACTATTGTAAACCTCATCATGAGGTTCAGTATCAGCTCAATAATAATTTAGTGTACCTAAATAATTTTTCTTCCCAAATGCTAGCTAATAAGCCCCATATCTGTTACCTACTATAAATTAATGTAGTTTAACATGCACATTCAGTTATATAGTGGCACCTGAATTGATAGAGTGTGCCTGCACGGGAGAACCGAGCCAAGGGTAATGGGGATTTACATTGCTTTGCATGTAGTTATCTGTATGGTGTACAGATCACACGCGACTTAAATGATACTGAATGAACAATCGTGCTTGGTATATGTCATATATTATTATTTCCGAACCAAGTCATATCCCATACTTTATTGTGCATGATTGTTATCAAGGATAAACCCTTGGCATTGATTCACAAAATACAAATAATTATCATACTACGATACCCTGAATACCATTCACTAAGATGAAAAATATAGATCCATGAGCGTCTTACTTTCAGACTGACTCAAGCAAGTGCTGTCTTTATCAGAAGAAAAAGAGTGAAGAGCCCAAGTCACCATGCACAGAACAACCACATGAACATGATGG
This sequence comes from Sepioteuthis lessoniana, assembly GCA_963585895.1. NCBI lineage: Eukaryota > Metazoa > Mollusca > Cephalopoda > Myopsida > Loliginidae > Sepioteuthis > Sepioteuthis lessoniana. The sequence continues at coordinate 140,516 of CAUZXS010001194.1, read as the reverse complement.
CTACTTTAGGATTGCAAAGAATATTCCTCTCTTTCATGCAATTAATAAGATGCCTATTTTTCTTGATCGCACCAGACTTGATGGTGGTGGTGGCATTAAAGAAACCTTGAGGAAGAACAAGGTGCAGTATCACTGAAACTGTTGCCTTATGTTCAACAACACCCGCTATCAACTCCACAAGACTTAAGGAAAAACTACTATCAGAAATACCTTAGTAGGAAGCTCATAAACAGGGAAAGGATGTTCTTCTAGGTTTCCACAAAGATGTGGGCCTTGTCTACATAAAAATGATATGAAGAAAGCAAATTTAACATAATAATCTAATCTAAGATAACATTAAATTGTTTTATTTTAGTCTCCTTTTCTCTGTATAAAACTGAACACACTTAGACATAAAAATATCTAATTTTATGGAATTAAAAAAGTATATATCATCATTCATTTTAAAAATAATTATTTATAATCTATTTTATTTATTCATTTATTTGATCATATATTTAGATTTTTTTTTTAAATTCTGTTTTTACAGAATTTTTCTTCTTTTCTTTGAAATCCATAAACAGCAAAATTATTAAGAGTTTAAAATCTTATGACTACTTTGAAAAGTTTTAAATAGTTGAGAATTAAACTTATTACTCCATCAAAAAAAATTTTAATAGTTTAAAAAATAGATTTTCAATGATAGGGAGAAGTGGCGAGAGAGGGTCAGGGATATCCGTGCTGGCGGCGCGACATGATGATGATGATGACAACTTTAAAAATGAAATTTTAAATTGTTAAGAATTAAACTTATTACTTGTATAAAAGTAAAGTTTAAAATTCAGTGAAAAATTAAACGAGTAACAGTTTCAAATTTTTCTAAAATAAGACGAATTACATCAACAAAGTTTATAAATAAAATTAAACTTTTAAAATATTATGTTTAAACTTATTTAAAGAATTATCACAGCTTAGAATATCGTCATTGTCATACTTTTTATGTAATTTCCTTCTTGTGATAGCAATAGTCCAATTAGAGTGATCTCCCTTTTTCTACTTTTTTTTTTAAAGCAAAATGAAAATCAGAGCGCTATACTTTCTTTTTTTAAATAATTGGTTATAAACTCGCCATGACGTTGTCGTTTCGTCTGTACGGATGTTTTAGTAAAGGGAAAGTGTAATATAAATCAAGTTACAGCCATATTCGTGTTTGATTTCTTGCGTATTTAGAGATAAAACAAGCCAGGGGAGGAGGTAATATTGTTGTCTTCACCACGATCAACAATATTTGATTATCAAGAAATTGTCAAACATAAAGTTGGGTAATTTTATTTAAACAAAAATTATTATTTACAAAAAAAAGGTGATTATTTTTTTTTTTTCCATGAAAATATCAATAGCTCCCATAAAAACTTAGAGACTGTTCGGGTTAATGAGCCTATATTAAACGTAATTGTTGGTTTGGGTATTTAACTGACTTCCCACCGAGTCAAATTATTTTAGAAAAATATTCAATTCTGAAATATCACTTTTTATAATTGGTCATGAGATGCCTTTAGAAAAAAAGGATTATATGAGAAGAAAAAATATACAAATGAAAAAAAAATAAGGAAATGCCTGAAATTCTAATTCTTATCAATGATAAAAGATTTTTAATGAATAAAATTAAAAAATTTAGAATTATCATTTACAAAGAAAGCAGATTTTCAACTATTAAGTTAGTTTCAGTTTTACTCTCTCTCTCTCTCTCTCTCTCTCTCTCCCATTTATAAACTTTTCTGTATTTTGTAAAAAATTTAATCTTAAAACTGAAAATGCTTTTTTTTTGATAAACCTCTCACATCATCTCACATCATCGTATTCAGTGAGACAAAGAAATAATGTTGACAATTTTCTTTTATTTGAAGGTGAATGGAAATAAGATTTAGTTTACAACATAAACTTCAAATAGAAAATTTGAGAAGCCCTCATCTAGATTATCATAAAGTTAATAGATACTTAAAAAGCCAGTTTTGTTTTTTTAATGAATGTCAACGGGAACAGCAATAAAATAATTTATTGGACAAGATTTATTAAAACAATTGCTAGTAGCCCTAATAATTTACCAAAAAATAAAATGTTAACTAATTATGGATTGCCAATCAAATTATAATTCAATTTTTGTCTTAATAATTGATTTGTATAAAACTTGTGCTATTTGCATCAACATTTAAAGATTAATTGGTTTTTAAGGGCAAATCAACCGATCTAAGTTTGTTTTCTACATGGAGGTTAGGAAATAGCATTCATTGTATATATTGATTTAGATTTTTGTGTACTTTTTTAAGGTTTATGCACACAGGAATACAAGATATCATATCACAATCTCATACACATGATTTACATACTGTTATACGATTTCAAGGAGGTGACCGTAGTGTAATGGTTGTTGTTATAGGAAATGGACACGGCGACACGAGTTCAAATACTGGACGAGACTGATAGCATTTCACATTGCAAAAATACCCTTAGGAAAGGTATGAATCCAATTATTCTCCCTCCAGCTATGGGTAAATAGTAGGGCAGACTGAGTTCTTCAGCCTTGTTGAGGCAACTAGTCTAGGAGAAGGAAAACTCTGAATTCAAACCTGTTGAACTTTGCTTAAAAATTGACCTTGTGTCATATCCTGCCCAAGTGGAGGGGTTGGTTAATATGGTTATATGGTTTCAAGTATTTCTATCTAATATGAATAATTTTCAAAAAGTTTTATGCTTTCAATTACTCCTATCTAATGAAAAAAATTTGAAACAAAGTTATATGGTTTCAAGTATTTTTATCTAATATTAAAAATCAAATGATTTTAAGTAATGATTACTTTTTACAATAATTTGTTTATACACATTTTTATTGTTTCAAGTGTTCCTATCTAAAAACAAATAATTTGAAAGCAGTTTTATGGTTTCAAGTATTCCTGTCAATTATTAATAATCAGATGATTTAAGTCACAATATCTTTTTAACAATAATTTGTTTGCACTCAGTTTTATGGTTTTTAAGTATTCCTATCTTATATTAATAATAATCAATTGATTTTAAGTAACTGTTTCTTTTTAACAATTTGTTTTCAGACAATTTTGTGGTTTCAAGTTTTCCCCTTAGAAATAATTTGTACAGTTTTATGGTTTTATGTATTGTTGTATACCGTGTTGAGGGAAGAAGGAAGAACAACACTTTTTTATAAGAATATATATGTCTTTTTATTCTTTTGTAAGTGGTTGAGACTTTGGTAGTGTGTGATAGAGATGGGTGGAGGGAGACAAGACAAAATGCTATATTGACCAATAACTTCTTCTCTTCACCCTAGCACACTGTGTTATATTCAAGACCCCACTTAGCACTTCCTCCGCATCTCAGCTGGCGGGGATGCTCTCACTGACTGCAAGCTGGTTCTGACTCTGGCCTCCACTGCCTCCAACTGACTCAGCTGCTTTGGCATCTGCATATATTATTTCATAGCACCCACTTACTTCTGATTAGATCACATGATCTACTTCCGCTTACTTACACAGGCGCATCTCTGATTGATGGCTCAGTCAAGGGTTAATATGTAGCACTCATATTACTAATAATGTTTAACGACAACAACAGAAAAAATACAACAATCATTACACGTATCAGAAGGTGACTTTTTAATTGTGCGACAATTAACCCATTCTAATTCTTATTTGAATTATTTCTTCATTCTTTCTTGGTGTGGTTGGCTATCCTACATGCATACATCAAAATTACAACACAGTTACATATCCCATTCAAAAAACATCATAGGGACTTCCTCTGCAATTCCTTGAGGAAACTAAAAACACGAGACCACCGTCTTGGTTCCAAAATCCTGGTCATAAACCCTGTGACCCTGATCATTCCAGCAACACATTTTGCCTGGATTCCTTATTACCATATAACAGTCATCCACTCTACAGGATCCTACCTGGAGTAACTGGGGGTTTCCAAAAATTCAACAACAAAATCATCATGGCCCCAAATAATACTTCAAAATGACATTATAAATTAAAATGCATGCCGTAACGACCAAAACATACCATGCCAAAACATTTATAAGCAAATAATTTTGTATTGCAACTAGTCTAGGAGAAGGAAAACTGAATTCAAACCTGTCAAACTCCGCTTAAAAATTGACCTTGTGTCATATCCTCCCCGAGCGGAGGGGTTGGTAAATAGGATCAGCAAATAATTTTCTTCTTCATCAATTATTGCTTCCAGCAATTTCACTTTCATGAAATGTGTCTGGGAAAAAAATTCATAAAAGTCGCCTTTAATTCAAACAATTATTCCCTTCTAAGCTACACAGTAATTGGAGTGAAAAAAATTTTTTTCAAAAATACATAAAAGTCAAAATGCAATAGTCAAAACAAAATGTCCAACCAGAAAAAAAAACTGACAACCTAAAACATGAAAAAAAAAAAAGTTTCAGAAAAAATGTTCCAGCTTAATACAATTTTTAGGAAATGTCTCTTCCTCTTCCTTTTCCAGGGGTGTCCTCATGCTGTAATGGTTAAAGCGATGGACTGCAGAATCACGTGAGTTCAAACTCTAGTCGTGCTATTATGTTCACTTTTGGGCAAATACCCTTGGGAAAGGTATGAACCCCCTTATCCTCCCAGCTATGGGTTAAATAGTACCACTACTGTTCTTCGAGGAGAATGGCTTTGGCATTAAATAACCTACAAAGGTTGATATGCCATTAAAAAACAAAGAAACCAAACCATCTTCTTTTTCCTTTTTTTCCCTTTCAATTCCTAAATTTGTTGCTTTTTTTAATGCTGAGTGTCCTTGTCTTTTTTCTTTCTTTTTTTATTTCAATTCTCTTTTTGTGACATATTGACCTTCGACCCAGCCGTCAATCAAGGAACAGGTGTATCCGGTTGAAGATATCAGGGTATAACCTTGACTGTGGATGGGTTGAATTGGGTGCAGATGCGATGCTCACAGGAAGCAGATGGGCGTCAAGCAATGATATAACCCGGTGCGACAGGAAGTTCAGTTAGTTAGAGTCAGTCAATTTGGAGATAAAATGCTGTAGAGAGAACCAACACCCAGCAATTAAACCGTACTTACATTTAAACTACGTGCTTATGCTTAACTGAATTATTTGAAATAGAACTGTTTTTCGATATTAAAACTGTATTTACACTTAACCGAATTGTTACATACAACTGCTTGAATAGTTAGAAATGGAAATGTTTTTGACAATTAAACTGTGTACTTATGCTAAACTGAATTGTTTTAAATAGAATAGATTATTTACATAAAAATGGATTTGGCGTTAAATAACCTACAAAGGTTGATATGCCATAAAACCCAACAAACTAAACCAAACCAAACCAAACCACTTTTCCTAAGCAACCCAAACTTTTTACTCTTTCCTCTACTTTTTCCCACTGCCCCTCTGTCTATTGTCTTTCTCTTTTTCAATAGTTAACGGGAGTACTTTATTAATTTTTTTGGTCAACTATATTTCTCCCTCAGGCATGATTTGAAACCGAGTCTGTAAATTTTCTGGTTCATACTACAAGACACATCAAGATTTTACACAAATACTCCCTTATTTCCCATCCCTTCAACACCATTGGTCTGATCTCTTACCGACCCCCAAAATTCATGCCCCTATTCCAGGAGGACCTTCACAATCCGATCTGGCCACTAACCAGTATCTCAAAAAAAAAAAAAAATCTCAAACCCATTCTAGGGGGACCTCAGAAAATGCTGGTCTGGCCACTAAACAGAACCTCAAAATTCTTGACCCTTCTTTAGGGAGAGACCTTCACAAAACCTTGTATGGTTTCTACCAGTACCCAAAATATTGATCTGATTCTATGGAGACTTCACAGAATGCTTCTAATTTCTACAACTTGTCCAAACATTGAACCTGTCTCACTGAACTAACTATGGATCCAAAGGTACATGGGCATTTTCTCGACAACATATCATGATTGTCTGAATTCTTCTGGAGCCCAGATCAAAATCCTAATGTCAAATCACAACTCATTATGATAGGATCCACGAGTTACTACAAAATTTTATTCTCAAAAAATTTTGTTTACAATTAAAGTCAATTCATGAAAAGCCGAAAATTCTCATTGTCCCCTAATTCAAAACTTGTTTTTACAATCTGTCACTTTTTGACATATCACAGAAACAACACTTTCTGTTTTGTTTCTACATTAATTTCTTTTTCTCTCCTTTTTCTCTTTTTTCCTTCTTTCTTTCCCTCATGATTCACTGTCCCCAAACATAGCAGTAATCTGTATCAACACGTATAAAACATACGAAATTTCATTACAGATTTCCAATTCTCTTTTAAATTCTATTGGACGCGACTCTTAAAACCTTAAAAGACAGATAAAACCATAATTTTTTTTCATAATTTGCCAAGTTTTATCGACGCTACCCTACAAAGGTGAAAGATACACCGAAGAAAAAAATTACTTCTCTTGATTTGAGCAATGTACCAACCACTTTTCTTTTTTTCTTTTCAGATTCATTCCAGCTTTTTCCTTTCTAATTTTTTTGATGTGTTGAATTTTTTCTGTTTCCGATTTTCTCTTGGTTTCACTTCTTTTCTCCAAGGTTTGTTGCATTTTGGGTTTTTTCTTTGCTTTCATTTTCATTTTCTTCCAGTCTTTTCCTCTGTTGGTCAACATCTTCATTGGCCACTTCCTTGATCATCTAGGTTTAAACTCAGGTTCAAAATCACGCCATGTGGGCATGAACTGGCCTTCAGCACCAAATTGAACAATGATACATGGTGCCGTCAATAAGTTTCCAGAATTTTTTTGTACAGGCATTTAAAATTGTTGTAGACTTTTGAAAATTTAGTATGTTATTGCTATACATTTTATGAGATGACTGACCAATTTTTATGATTTCAGGTTCAAATGAACAGCTACAGCAGCAATTGGAATACACCCTACTAAAACCTGATTATCACTGATTGGTGAATTTCAAAAATGCAATCTGGATGTGAGGACACTTTAGAAGAATGATATGCAATAAAATTCTGTTTTAGACTTGGAAAAATGCCACAGAAACGTATGGAATGTTTCAGACTGCTTTAGGAGCATCTTGCATGAATTGAGCATCAGTTTTTGATTGGCATAAGAGATTCAAAGAAGGCAGGGAGTCTGTGAGCAATGATAAAAGGTGTGGGAGGAGTAAGGAAGTCAGAACACCAGAGTTGATTGTCCAAAGGGTTAGGGTTAGGGTTACTATGTTGAGGTTTGAAAGGAGTTCAGGAAGAGATTCCGTCGGAAGAGGCCAGCACTCTTCAAATTGTGTCAGTGGCATTTCCAGCAGGACAATACACCAGTCTAAAACTCCATCCTTGTCACAGACTATTTGACCAAGATGGGCATCAAGACAGTTCCACACCCTCCCTATAGTCCAGACTTTGCTCCCTGTGATTTTTGGTTATTCCTTAAGCTTAGAAGCTGTTGTTATGAGACAATTGAGGAGATGAAAGAGGCTATGACAAAGGTCATTGACACGCTCACACAAGAGGACTTCCATGGGGTTTTCCAGAAGTTGTTGGAATGGTACAACAAGTGCATTGCAGCCAGAGGAGATTACTTTGAAGGGGACTTGAGTTTCATGTGTGTACTATCAATAAAAGTGGCCATATGAAAAAAGTCTGGAAACGTATTGAAGGCACCTCGTAGAGTAATTTTGTGCTGCAAATATGGTTAAGTTGAAAAAAAAGGAAAGTTTCATGTGTGTACTATCAATAAAAGTGGCCATAACGAAAAAAAGTCTGGAAGATTATTTAATGATCCTGGTATATACTCATGATAATAGAATATACATGGATGGAGAAAGAACCAAAACACTGTTTTATAGAAATATAACTCTCACACTTTATTCTCAAAAGGGGTTGAATCTCTGGTGTGTAAGAGATGGACGGGGACAGGGACTGGATAAGACAGATTGCTGTACTGACCGATAACTTCTCTTGACCATAGAACAATGTGTTATCTTCAAGATCCCACTTAGCACTTCTTCCGCATCTCGGCTGGCATTCCTCAACTGCTGGCCTTCACTGCCTCTAACTGCTGCGGACATCTGCATATATCATTTCATAGTGCCCACTTACTTCTGATTAAATCCCATGATGTTCCACTTATTTACATAGGTGTGTCTCTGATTGACGGCTTGGTCAAGGGTCAGTATGTAACAGTATTCTTATCTAATACAAATAATTTGTACAAAGTTACATGGTTTTAAGTATTCCTATCTAATTTTAATAATCAAATGATTTTTTAACGGGGCATAAAATATTTACTCATAAGACTAGAGTTCATTTTATGCACGTGTGACATCGAGGTAGTCTAGCACTTGACCCCTCACAAAGTAAGTCCCAGTTAAGACTCCTGTTTTGGGCATAAGGTAACTGGCAAATAATGTGGGGGTTAATTTGGGGCTAGACTCATCTTGACGCTGGCAAGGGGGATTCCAATTTCACTTTACATACCCCACCAAGTCATTCATTTTCTTACCCCCTCGGATAACAAAATTATTATTCACTGCAGTCGGATTTCCAAAATTCCCTTGTAATGTTTTTAAGGTGAATAAGACATTTAGCGAGAATAAATGAAAGTGATACGAAGCTGAAAAAGATATGTGCAAAAAAAGACAACTCGATAGATAAGCAACACAACTAATAGATTTCAACATAAGAGAACATTTAAACTATAACAAAATTTTAATAGGTGAGGACCAAACAAATATTTAAGGTGCCAGCTATATTACACCAGCAGACAGTTTTAAACACAAATGTATCTCTTCTTTTTTTTTTTCTTTCCTCTTTCTTTCTTTTCTTTTCTGAATGCATATAATTCTTTATATTTTTCTTTCTTTAACTTGAGAGAGTGTATATAATTTCAATATTTAGGAAGGGTAGAAGGAAAAACGGTTTGAAATTGTACTTAGCTTTTCGACAGGTTTACTTTGCAGATTCCTTTCTTTTATGGGTGAGTGGCATTCTGTATAATCTGGCTGAGGGCACTGTTATCTTCTGTCCAAAGATTCTGTTCCACTCTTTCCCCGGAGTTTTGGCTAATAAATCGGCATGTCTCTTCACGCCAACTTCTGTCCTAAAACTGAAGATCCCCTTCCAAATTTCCGCTGATGAAAAGCCTTTATTTTTGGTGCGAAGGGCTCTGGCCAATCATTTGGCCTCTTTCCTCCTCCTCCACCTCATCCAGTCATGCTACTCATTCAGGCTACTACAATGACCTATATCCCCTTCTCTGTCCAACCATTCTTAGGGCTATGGAGTGCAGATAGCTTGACCTGCATTCCAACTGCCTCAGCGGTCAGTCACTGGGCTTGTTAGTTCAAACACTGAAGGGGAAGGGAAATTAAATCTTACTTCTCCCGTCTCAGGGGCATACCATGTCACAATTTTAAGTAACTATTTCTTTTTAGCAATAATTTGTTGCAAACAATTTTATAGTTCCAGTTTAATGGTTTCAAGTATTCCTATCTAAAACAATAATTTGCTCACTGTTTATGGTTTTCTGGCTTCAAGTAATCCTATCTAACTTCAATGTTCAAATGATTTTAAATAATTTTTTTTTTTTAACAATAATTTGTTCACACACAGTTTTATGGTTTTAAGTATTCCTATCTAATACTAAAATTCAATAATTTTAAGTAACTATATATTTTAACAACAATTTCTTTCTTGCCCCGTCGGCTGGAGCTCTAGAATACACTGACTGCACCTCTGCAGAGGGGTAAGATCCCCCCCCCCCCGCTAACGTGTGTCCTGGATATGACACTAAACAATCTGAGGGTGAGATTCCAGCAGAGCTGGAGCTTTGGGGAATGCGGAGTACCCCTTCATTGCCATCACTCCCAGGTCCACTCTGGCCCGGAGTGGTAGCACCTGATAGAGCCCTATCTATGGGTTAAATGAAACTAACAACATACTTATGTTAAAATGAATTGTTTGAGTAAACTGAATAGCTTGAAATAGAAATGCTTTTGACAATTGAACCGTACTTACATTTAAACTGCATGCTTATGCTTAACTGAATTATTTGAAATAGAACTGTTTTTCAACATTAAAACTGTATTTACATTTAACTGAATTGTTACATATAACTGCTTGAATAGTTTGAAATGGAAATGTTTTTGACAATTAAACTGTACTTATGCTAAACTGAATTTTTTAAAATAGAACAGATTATTTAAATAAAAATGGATTTGGCGTTAAATAACCTACAAAGGTTGATATGCCATAAAACCTAACAAACCAAACCAAACAATTTCTTTGCACCTTTTTTTATGGTTTCAAGTTTTCCTAATACAAATAATTTTCATGCAGTTATATGGTTTCAAGTATTCCTATCTAATATCAATAATCAAATGATTTTCTTTTAAACAATATTTTTCTCTTGCACATGGTTATATGGTTTAAAGATTCCATATCTATTAAAATAATTTGTAAGTTCTAAGGTTTTAATTATTCCTATCTAATACAAATAATTTACAGTTATATGGTTTCAAGTATTCCTATGTAATAAAAATAATTTACTGAGGTTATATGGTTTCATGTTTCCTTATCTAATACAAATAATTTGCATACAATTTTATGGTTTCAAGTATTTCTATCTAATATGAATAATCAAATGATTTTTAGTAATAATTTTTTTTTAACAAAAACATGTTTGCACACAGTTTTATAGGTTCATGTATTCTTATACAAATATTTCCCACACAGTTTTATGATTTCTAAGTAACAAATAATTTGAACACAGTTTTATGCTTTCAAGTATTCCTCTCTAATACAAAGAATTTGAACACAGTTTTATGATTTCTAAATAACGAATAATAATCCATTGTAAACATTTGAAGATTAATTGGTTTTTAAGGGCATATCAACCTATTTAAGTTTGTTTTCCACGTGGAGGTTAGGAAATAGCATAATTTTCACACAGTTTTATGGTATCAACTATTCTTATCTAATACAAATACTTTGAACATAGTTTTATTATTTCGAAGTCACTAATAGTAATCCATAGTAAATGATTATAAATTTGAGTATCTATTCCTAATATATATAATTTAATAAGATCACATGAAGTATTCCTATTGGATACAAATTATTTTTGAATAGATCTATTTAGTTCATGGATGGAACCCTGGCTGATATCACTAATCTGGGTCTAAAATGGACCTGGGAACAATGGAACAAAACAGTACTCCTGAGATCTGCGGAACTGGAGACTCACCACTAGATGTAGTCTAGTGTCATATATACTGGACACCTTTTTGGGGGGGGCGGTTTACCCCTTTGTGAGATATACTGGCAGCATATTTTAAGTTCTGTCAACAAGGCGGAATTTAAAATTTTATTTCAATTAGAGATTGCATTTACTGAACAAATATTCATTTCTATTCACTTTGAACATTTTCTCACTGTTTAAAAGGGAAGCAACTCTTGCAGTCGTAATCTCATAATACTTTCTGGTTTTGTAATCTTTTTCAGACAATGCATTAAAATGAATATTATTATTTTTCTTTTAAAGTCTGTGTAAAAATCTTCAAATATTTTCAACCAGAAATTTGTTCCCTATGAATATGCAAGAAAAGCTGTGAAATAATATTTTATACATGACCTGTAAACATTTTTGTCCTTTAAAAAATAAAGATGGAAAAATTGTTACAAATTTCACCCAACTAAAACATTGTGCCAGACAAAGATTATGGAATTCACACACTTTCACAATGATTTTTGTATTTAGCAGTAAATAAACAAATTATACTTAAGACGCAAAGCATTTTTTGTTAATAGCTGAACATTCTGACTTCATAGAATATAAACCTATAACAAACAAGACGCTAAACTGAATCTGATAATGAGGCTTCACTTCTGGAGATTTGGTGAGTGTGGATTATCCGTTCATTGCCATTACTCCCAGGTCCACTCAGAATTTAAAGTAATGGCAATGTAGAGTAGCATCTACGGGTCAGATAGATGTTTGAAAAGTATTCATATTGAATAGCTGAATATCATATAACTGTAAATCATTTGATTTAAGAATAGTTACATAGAAATACCATTTAATAAAAAGAAAGAAAAAAAATGGGAAAAAAGAGAAAAAAAGAATGAACATGCTTTAAAAAGAAGAAGAAGAAAAGAAAAGGATGAGGATGATGAGGAGAAGATAGTTTTAGATAATGCTTTCTTCTTCTTCCTCTTCTTCTTCACTCCTTTCTCCTCCGTCTCTCTTTTCTTCTTCTTCTTCTTCCTTTCTACTTCGTCTCTCCTTTTTTTTTCTTCTTCTTCTTCTTCTTCTTCTTCTTCTTCTTCTTCTTCTTCTTCTTTCCATTAGCAAATCTCATGAGAACTAAATGAGATTGAAAGGTTTTCAATATTTGACAAATAAAAGAAAACAGAAAGTTTCCAAGATTTGGAAAAATGATTGGATATTAAAAAAAAAATAAAAATAAACTTCTATTCACTGACACCAAAATTGATACTTGCAAATATTTTTTTAATTACTTACAAACATAATTCAATGAATTTATTGAATTGTACACACAATTTTCCACATCAATTTAAAACGATTACCTGAATTTAAGTCAAATAACAAATAATTAAAATAATCTTTTGCCACGGCATCAGATTTTTCTCTTGGTTGTGGGAGTGCTACTCATGTAGTATGTCTTGGGCAAGAATAACCTGGTAGATCCCCTTCTCCAGGCCTGCAACTGGTTTGAATTCAATTTTCCTTTTCCTAGAAGGGTTGCCATACCAAAGTTAAATAGCCCAGACTGTCCTACTATTTACCCATAGCTGATGAGAGAATACTTGGATTCATACTTTTTTAAAAAAAAAGGCGAGAGCACTGGTGAAATGTGAACAACCTCATTTGGAAAGCTGAGTCCATTTCCTACATCAATAATAATTACACCACGAGAGCCTCACTGATTTATAATGGCAATCCTGAATGATTTTCAGATGATCTTATTTGGAATTTCCTTTTGAATGTTTTGTATCTGGTAAACTAAAAATCATTGACAAATTATCGGTAATGTAACCACCTCACCTGCTGTTTATGCAACCGCTCATTGTACACTAAACATACTTTGTGCATTTTGTTGCACTTCTACATGTTTTGCAGAGACGCGATGCAAGAATCTCACACTATTGCACACTTCAGATTTATACATGCATGAGACGGTTGTGTTACAAGAACAAAGAAAAAAACAACACAGGATATGAAGGACTGGACTTCTATCAGACTGAGATCATTTATGGGGCATAAGAGTTTTGTTGAGTATTTATTTCGTGGAGGAGGTTGTTGGTTGTCTGTGTTCCGTGGTGTTGATTTTGTAGTTTTTAGTATCTGACTTCTTTTGTTCTTCTTCTAACCCCATTGAATTTGTTGGCTTCTTGGGGAAGACTGCAAAAGAATACAAAGAAAGGAAGGAAAGAGATGAAAATACCTTTTAAGTTCAACTTTATTTTAGGGCTTAACAACCATTCTGTGGGTTTGGAAAGTTTCTCTAAAACCACTAAAAATATTCGCGTCTCCCAGACAAGATGTTAAAACATACTAGAGTCATTTTCAGTGAGTGATGAGTTTAAAGTTGATAGTTATGTCCAGTAGGTGTTTTTTTTTTTTAGTGTGGCATACTTTTAGGGGAAGCTTACTAGCTAGATACACTACCTGACACTAATCCCAGGGCTTAATGTGCATGTGTATTTACTCTGCTAGCAGCCAGGAGAAAAACAGTCCTTTCAGTACCAGCAGTACGATTGAAGAGACAGAAATTCTCTTCAGTGTCTGGAAGCCCCTTTCTTTAGGCATGCAGCATTGTTGCTTCCTGTCAGAGGGCTTCTGGGAAATGCAACATTTTTTAGATTTATTTTATTTTACTTTATTCTTTGTTTTTCAATCGCCACACTTACTCACGGATGGAAGTGGGTATGACACTCTGGGACCTTTATCCAGCTCTGCATTATTTTTATAGTGTGTGGTGCAAACTGTAGCCTGCCAGTGCTGTGTTTGAGAGTGTTTTTCCTTCCATTTATTCAGTGTTAAGGTATCATTGTATATGCAAATATTGAACCTTGTTCAATGGAGACCCCACCACATATCCTTAGCACTAACCAAAATTAAAATTAATCAATCAATCCTATTAAGGGCACCATACTTCTGGCCTTGAGTCAAACTATGTAAAGCTTCGTACATGACTACATGAGATGGGCTTTAAGGAAGATCGTGCCCAAATACTCATTTCCAGGAATATTCCTTTCTTTGGGAATATCTGTTATCGTAAAAGACAACAGACAAAAATACAATAATGGTATCAGTGTTACATATTAATCTTTGACAGGCTAGTAAGTGTGGATTTCAAAAAATGGATGTGCAGCTATGTCTTAAGGTAAATAAGGGATTGCGGAAATGTCACATAAATTGCGTGGGAAGAAATGTGTGGGCGTTAGAAAAATACATAATGACAGACGTTTTCGACACCAGCAGTCAGTCAGCAGTCGACAGAGAGAGCAGTCAGTCAGCCGTTTTGGGCGCTAGCCAGAGGCAGGTGGCGGCCCCCGATTGGAGAACCAGTTTTGTATCAGACTCCTATGAAGGAAACACAAAAAAAGCAAAGTTCTGAATATGTCTATCTCAACGTGGCAACAATATAATGCAATGATGATGATAATTTGTTCCTCAGTTAAAATTATCACCACACACTCACACACACACGAATACAAAAAAAAAGAAGAAAAAATTTATTCAGTCAAAACCATGTCTGTCACGACTTTCGTTACACATCGTGACTCATATATTCAGGAGACAACATCAAATTTGCCGCGCGGCGCATGTATCACCATATATACATACATACATACAGACATACTAAAAATCCCTTACAATAATACGCAAATATAATCTACACACATACACACACACATACTCTCTCTCTCTCTCTCTCTCTCTCTCTCTCTCTCTCTCTCTCTCTCTCTCTCTCTCTTCTACCCCTGGTTGAATGTGGAACAGTAACTCTAATTCATCCGAATTACTCATATTCATATTTTGAACGTAAATTCAGAATATAAGAATTTCAGCATCCAACACATTTTTTTTTTCTAAATACAATTCATCAAATTTTTGCGCTGATACAGGTTTGCACAATTTGACAATTGACATCTCTACAAAAACCAAGACGATATTTTCTCTTTATCCGTTATATTTTTTGAAACAAATATCTTCGACCCAAATTTAATACCCATCATGGGAAATTTAACCACAATTCCATATGGGTCATAAAGGCGGTAAAAAGCATCTTCCTTTAGCGGTCAATAGTCTTTATGAGAACAAAGTTAAAATTATAATACACTTATCTGTGGTTGGTGAATGTCCTGTCGTCTCTCTGTATATTTTCTGGTTGTGTTTAAGAGTGCTTTAAGAGGGCTGTGTAGGTTTGTTTTCGTAGGGCTCAAAATTGTCTTCTGGGTTCTGTTTGTGGAGTTGGGTGGTCTGCTAACACCCTCAGTTACCAGGTTGTCTTTAGCTACGTCTCACTTCGTGGAGACCCTAGTCCCTTCTCTCTCTCTCTCTCTCTCTCTCTCTCTCTCTCTCGTCTCTGTGCCCAAGTCACGTGCACAGGTCCCTTCCGTCCTGCATTTTCCCTCCACCCTCAACCTCTCTACATCCGGGTAGACAGCTGTCTAGAGGATAACTCGTAATTTTCTTATATTCTCCTAATACACAGAAAAATATGCAATTCTGTCCTCATTACATTTTTCTTACATTAGTATATGACATAAATCAATTCTTTTATTAACAATTATTTCACTGCAGAAAAAAGAAAGAAAAAGAAAATCTTGTTACCCTCAATATATTAGTGTAACCATGACAATTAGTAGTTACTTGACTATTAAGTCTTAGTTTTGGTTAAGTAGTTGTGTTAAACTACAACTCAGGTAAAATTCCTCGGTGAGTTGGGCTTTCCAATGGATTGTTTGTAAATAGTTTTGTGTCTTATAAAGAGACAACCCTAACAGGTACTACAGCTCCGACTCAGATTTGACCTGGGAGTAATGATAAATAAGGGTGTCTCCACACTTCCCAAGTCCCATAAACGAGACCTCATCTCTTGATTCAGTTTAAAGTCATACCCAGGACTAAATGGCCCAAAATGGTGGATGTAGTTTAGTCATCATCATCATCATGTCGTGCTGCTAGCATGGATATCTCTGACCATCTCTCGCCACTTCTCCCTATCGTTCATCGCCTCTGGCAGGTCTTCAGGACTACATCCCGTATCCTCACCGAGCTGCTGTATGTAGGTTTGAGCAGGTCGTCCTGCTTTTGTCCGGCCATATGTGGGAGTCCATAGGAGTATATCACTTATGAGCTCGTTCTTGCTTCTCCAGCAGTGTCCTGCATGTCTGGTTCGTCTCACTTGAATAGTTTTCGTGATGGGAGGCAGGTGGCCATATAGTTGGTGTCTTGTGAGATGTTGCCACCAGGACTTGTTCAATATTGCTCGCAACATTCTTGTGTAATTGCCGTCTAGCTTCTTCTCCAGCAGTTTAGTTAGCGTCCAAGTAGTGCATCCATACAGCAGTATAGATACGACCGCTGCCTGGAAGAAACTGCGTTTCATTTTATCGGTCAGGTCTGATTTCCATATGATCGATAGCATATCGATAGCTGCCCATGCATTCGTTAGCCGCATGTCGATGTCCTTTTCGGTTGATGAGACGCTGCTTCCTAGGTAGGTAAATTTGTCAACTAGTTTCAGAGAGGTTCCGTCTAGTGTGGACATGTCGCCTGTTTGATTATAGCACATATATTCCGTTTTGTGTGCATTGACATGGAGGCCAATAGTTTAAAGTCATATCCAGGGCTAAATTGCCTTAAGTTTGACTAGTAGTGGATGTAGTTTAAAGTTATACCTAGGATTAAAGTAGCCTTAATATACAAATTCCTTGCTACATATCTTCTTAATCTTCCTCTTAGTTCTTCGGGATGTCTGAGAACTGTTTCCCTTATCTTCCCATTAATTTCTTCAATACCCGAAAAATATTCTTTTATTAATTCCTTTTCTTCGGAAAGGTAATTGGCAACTAAATCATCGTCCTCCCCTAACATTTTGATCTTCGTTAAAATATCCTTTTCGATTCTCATTAGGGAGTTTTCCCCTTTTTAAATTTTCATACTCAACTGCCATGTTGAATATATATATATATATATATATATATATATATATATATATATATATATATATATATATAACCCATGCTTTTACTTTTAATATTTAATTTGACATGAGAATATTTTTTTAAAAACCAGCACACGAGATGAATTTTCAAAAATATTTTTTTAAACTGGTCAGGGATTTTTTTTTTTTAATACAACATATGCTTTTAGTTTTAATATTCAATTTGACATGAGAATATTTTTTTAAAAACCAGTAGACTTGATGAATTTTCCAATATATTATTTTAAAACAGGTAAGGTTATTTTTTTAATAGAACATATGCTTTTACTTTTAATATTCAATTTGACGAGGGAATAATTTTTTTAAAAACCAACAGACGTGAAGAATATTTGAATATATTATTTTTAAAGCGTTAAGTTTTTTTAATAAAACACGTGGTTTTCCTTTTAATATTCAATTTGACAAGAGAATATTTTTTTTAAAAAACCCAGCAGGATTCGATTTTTTTGATTTTTTTTACCGCAGACGTGGATAATTTTTGCTTGTATTTAAACCGTGTAAACGTAAAGAAATATGTTGTCTTCGCTTGTGTGACTGAGAAAAATTTCTTTTTATTTTTTATCTTAACGCTTGCTTTATTTTTGGCAGAATCGCTTTGTGGTTCATAACTCTCCGCAAACGTTGTAACATATCCTAAATATGTATAGTGAAGGGAAATTTCGTATTTTGGTTTGGCGTGCAAATTTAATTCGACACTTAATTTCACCCAATCAGGATGAACTATCCTATTCATCCCGGGCCTTTCTTTACGGGCATCAGGAAATTGGGTAAGCTACCAAACCCACTCTTTTTGGCTGGAGAACGCCGCCGAGTGCAGACGTCTCATTGGGGGCTCTTCTAGCAGCAGCATGGACACACGAGGGAACCTATCTAATTTATGGATTCCTTGCAAGGAATCCTAGTTGAATATAAATTAGATACATTCACCAAGCCTCGCACAGGCACAACTTTATGTCACCCCAAAATTGACTATGTCAACGCGATGCTTTTATTCCGCAAACGACAACTAGCTCTCAATTCACCTCTGGGCCACTTTAATGGAGACCAACGCACGCCTTCTCCCCAAGTTACAAGACACACAAAACTACACGGTCACTCTAAAGTTCAATCCCTCACACGTCCGACGACACACGCTGCCATATCAACCTTCTCAACTTCTCATAACTCAATTTCGTCTCAATACTCACCACGAGTCTTGCAGCACCAAAAGAAAATCCAATATCCCATGCTGCAAAATAAAACCTATTTCAAAAAACACCTTTCGACTATCACCATCTTACTTCTTCATCCTCCTTTTATTTCTCACAACTTAGCAAGGGGACTAACAACACTAAGCGAGGAAACAACTCAACGTAAACACACACGTTACACCATCTTCCTCGCTAAACACAAACAAACTTTCCCCCTTGCTACCAACAAAAACTCCGGTTAAAAACAACTCGGTAAATATGTAATAGCAAATTTAGGGACAGATGCCACAACAAAATTTGGGTTGGTTGGTTGATTGGTTGGATTTAATGGCATATCAACTTCTAAAGGTTATTCAATCCCAGAGCCCTTTTACACATATTATATGAATGATTTATAAACGCATATTTTTAGGTTTGTGATGGTTGGGTTTTATGACATAAGCAAAATTTGAATCATATCCTATTTACCAACCTCTCCGCTTGGACAGGATATGACACAAGGTCAATTTTTAAGCGGAGTTTAACAGGTTTGAATTCAGAGTTTTCCTTCTCCTAGACTAGTTGCCTCACCAAGGCTAAAGAACCTAGTCTGTCCTACTATTTACCCATAGCTGGAGGGAGAATAATTGGATTCATACCTTTCCCAAGGGTATTAGTGCTATGTGAAATGCAATGAGTCTCGTCCAGGATTTGAACTCGTGTCGCCGTGTTCATTTCCTACGGTGATAACAATTACACCACGGGCACCTCCAAAATTTGAATCATATACAACTATCTGAATTAACATGTGTGTACTTAAAATAAGTTGTAGAAGTTAACAAAGCTTCGGCTCATGCAGTAAACAGAGGCAGCAGCTGAAGTTGTGTTGAAAATAGAAAGAAAGGTAGAAAAAAGTGAAGGGGACTACTTCCTCTACCATAAGCCTGCAAAAATAAGCGACGAGTACATTTCTAGAAATAAAACAACTTTTTTCCCACAAAAATGAATTTATTCACGAAGAAATCAATTTTACAAAATAATTCTACGACCGCATTGCATATGTTTCGATATGCAAGTTGAGTTATACGCTCAACTTTTTTAGAACACAAAATTAAAAAAAAAAGGAACATTGAATAAAACTATACAAATAAGTAAAACAACGAGGAAAGAAGTTATAAGAAATAGTTTATAAACGAGATACCCTCACTTGGCATTCGAATTCAAAGATCTTTTTCTCTTTCTTTTCTGATCTGTTTCTGTCTACAGAAAGTCCGCTTATCCATATTTACCAACCCCTCTGCTCGAGCAGGATATGACACAAGGTCAATTCTTTAGCAGGGTTTAACGGGTTTGAATTCAGAGTTTTCCTTCTCCTAGACTAGTTGCCTCACCAAGGCTGAAGAATCAGTCTGCCCTACTATTTACCCATAGCTAGAGCGAGAATAATTGGATTTATACCTTTCTCAAGGGTATTAGTACTATGTGAAATGCAATCGGTCTCGTCCAGGATTTGAACTCGTGTCGCCGTATCCATTTCCTACGCCGATAACCATTACACCTCCAGAAAGTCCACTTATCCGGGGAAAGACCCTGTACCTAGTATTGACTATTTCCTTTTCTCTGTCGGTTGTCTAGACAATTTCGTGGGCTGGTCCTCGTTGGAATTCAAATTTCGTGTTGAATTTCTTCCATATTCCTTCTGCTCCCAAATGTCGACTGAAAATTACTCTGAGTGAGCTGGCGGTACGTAACCGTTTTTTTGTTTGTTTTTTTTCCTGCGTAGGGAATACCTGCTCTCGGTTTCTTCGCGACTTTTAACTCGTTTCTTTGGGACGGAGAGGTCTAACGGATAGCAAATCTAGATTTTTGACCTGACTCGACGTCCTTGAGTCAGCTGAATGGTCGATGCGCTGCCAGGCAAACTGGCTTTTAGGCATTCTAGACTGCTTCCGGACTAAGACCAAACTCCATGACGGCAAGAAATCGAAAATGGGTAAAGGCAAAAGCCCCAAATGAAAAGAGTCAAAAGAGGCTGACTGCCACAAGTGGCTTGATTTTATACCCACAAGGAGCCAGACACTGTCCAACTTTCATAAAAGCCAATGGCATTCGAGCAGTTATTAACAGCCGAATTATATATATATATATATATATATTAAGTTAAAAATTACCAGGACAAGAAAATCCAGCACACACCTACACGTGACATACGGAGCACTGAACTACTGTTTCGACCTTATTAGGTTTCATCAGCAGTGCACACCGTGATCTCCACCACTGGAGATCGAACCAACAACCACAGTATGCAGAAGCCGAAACTCTACTACTGGGCCACTGGTTCATGCCACGTATAAGCGATACTGAATTAACAAGTCATGGTATATATATATATATATATATATATATATATATATATATATTAATTACTGCAGATTCTAATAGTCTGGGGGATTTTTTTGTAATGTATGGCTTTGATTAGAATGGCTAGAGAAAAATTAAAAGTGTGTTTGAGATCTAACATATGGGAGAAAATCATTAGAATCTGCAATCATTTCCAAAACAAACCACATAAAATAACGGCCTATCTGATTTCACCCTACTTAGCAGACACTATATTACTCAAAAACAATATTAGAATAGAGAATGGATTAAAAAGATCTAGCAAAAAGTTCTGCAAGAAATTTCAAGCAAACTGAGGCATTTTTTCACTCAATACTACCATACTATTGAGGATTCTTTCCTTTACATTTTCCTTTTCTTTTCTTTTCTTCCTTTCCACTTGAACACTCCATTATAGCTGTATTTTCACAAATAAATGCCTTTATCATTTCCTCATCAATAATTCTTCGTATCTCCAGAAAAACTTGTTTCTTCCGTAAATTCCCCTCCCACTTGTTCTTCCTCCGACCGTTTATAGAAATGTATATGACTCGTCATTGTGTTGATCATTTCTGTCGAAATTTTTGAGTTTAGTTGATATAAATTCAGAACTCAGCCGCATAACCAGTTGAATTACAAATTGAAGTGAGCTCTCCGGAACTCTGAGGAAGGAAATATTTTTTGGTCATTGGGGCATTCTATTATGCGCATGTGGTTGAGTCCATTACCTGGACAGTGATTGGTTGTTGGCCCAGACACATGTATTTTATAAAAGCACTCAGTTGTCCCGGATTTGGTAGGGTTTTTTTGTTTTATTAATTTGGTAGTTTGTTGTTGTTGTTTTTAAATAAATTTCAGAGTAATAAACTTGACAATAAAATTAGTGTTCTTTTGTGCTTTTTTTTTCTGTAAATTTTCCAGTAGGTGGATTTTTCGTTTAATAAAAATAAGTTTTCTCCTATTGTCGTTAGTCGGTGCTAGGTACCCTGAGGAGCCGTTTTAGGCGAAACTGTAGTAGGATAGTCCCGACTCGTGATTTAATTTTTTATAATTGGCTCTATTTAGTATTGAGCACTTTTTGTAATTGTAGCATTGCAGCATTTTGCGGTGGTTTTTTTTTCTTTTGACCAACTGATTCCATATCTCTTGATTTTTTTCAACTGGTGTGACGAAGTTGGCCTTTTCTTTTTTTCTCCCGATAATCTTTTTCTTTTTCCCCCTGGCAGTGATTCGAGATTTGTTATCTCTGAATTCTGGCAGGTTTTTTTTTTCTTTTTCTTTGTCACCGTGAATGCTGGTAGATAGTAAATTAGTAAGTATATATATATATATATATATATATATATATATATATATATATACAGGTATTATATATATGTACATATATACACGCATACACACACACACACACACACACACACATATATATATATATATACACACACACCAATAAATATGCATAGAAATATATATATATATATATACACATATATAGACATATAAATATATTTATATATGAATATAAATAAATATATATTTATATCATTTCATCATTGGAGGCAACACCCCACAGAGCACCAGCTCTACGGCCACCTACCTCCCATCATGAAAGCTATCAAAGTTAGACGAACCAGACATGCAGGACACTGCTGGAGAAGCGGGGACGAGCTCATAAGTGATGTTCTCCAATGGATCCCATCACATGGCCGAGCAAAAGCCGGTCGACCAACTCGAACCTACATACAGCAACTCTGTGAGGATACGGGATGTAGTTTTGAGGACCTGTCAGATGCAATGAACGATAGGGAGAAGTGGCGAGAGAGGATCAGGGATATCCGTGCTGGTTGCACGACAAGAGGATGATCATGATGATATATATATATATATATATATATATATATATATATATCGGCTTGCTTTGGTAATGGCGCGAGGTAAGTATTTCGTTACAGCCTGGCCCATTGGGCTGAGACACACTTCGGTCGTCCGTGTTCCCCGATACACTGATCAGGTCAGGTGTGTATTGATTCCGGTGATATTTGGTTGAGGCTGTCTGACGTGGACTCCGGGAAACTGGCATTCACGTCACGTGCGCCTAGACAGGCGCTTCTTGAGCCTCAGGGGGGCGTATCCCCAGGTTCTAACTCTCTCTGCAAAGGCTAAGTTTATAACCTGGCGTCTGAGTCGCACCTTTTTAGAGGAATGCCGACTAGGCTTAAGGCATTTTTGCAACCGCCAGGCGGACGTGGGTTATGGTCCTGCTCCTGGTTCCCACAATAAAAAAAAAGTCATGTACCATACTCATACGTATATAGGGTACTCAACAAATATCGGGGTTTGTATTGAGTTACAACACGTTTTGTTTTTGTCTACCAACAGGACGTTAGTCGGGACCCCTGGGCCGGTAAGTGTTATTATCATTGTTGTCATTCTGCACATTAGAGCAATGACTTCTACAATGATTTCGTTCCCCCTGAAGATGGCTCCTGTAGGGGTTGAAAGTATTTAGGAAAAATATGGCGCCTTCCTGAATTTATTCTCTTCAGAAGTCAAACGACTTATACGAAGACTTGAACGAATCAAAGATAAAATAAGCAGACTTGAAGTGTCTGTCCTATTAATTAAACATGCTTAAAAGAGAAAATGCAGCCTATGTGTGTGTGTGTGATGGTCGTTAAATAGATATGGTGAATATTGCCTAAAGAGGTGACAATAGGAAGCACTATTTACAGCAGCACCTTTTACAAGGAAATCAATCAGGATGACCTTCTTTTCTGACCGCTGCACCTAGAACTTTTTCTTTGCCGGAGAGTCAGTGTGTTTCCACTCTATGGACTGTTTTTTTTTTTTTTCGGCACAGGTTTACATGTTTAGCCCATGAGTAAATCATTTTTCTTTTTTTTACAAAAACATTCTTCTCCGTACGCATCACACATTCTTATGCAAATTTCACATGGTTTACACTTCTCAACCGCCAATAATTTAATGACAGACCTCTGTTCAAACCTAGAGAACTCTCTTTGACATGGTGCCATTTTGAATAGCCTCAAAACAAATATTTTTGTGAGATTAAAATAATTATTGCCATTAACTAATTCCAAACAATAAAGAGTTTACTTTTATGAAAGAGAACTCTAAAAAAAATATTTTTTTTTAATCCTCTATTTATTGAATGAACTACATATAACTACTAAAAATATTTCTTTGTCGGAATATTCCGGACCAATACTAAGAAACAAAATGAAAAAAAAGTGGATAAGAAAGAAAGGAATAATTTTTTTTATCATTGATTTCCTATTTCGAAGAAAAAAAAGGTTCGATTGAAAGAAGTGGTGTTTGACTTCTTTTATGTTTAATAAATACCTAGAAATTCTTTTCTTTTTTTTCTTTTTGTTTTGTTTCCTACAAAGGATAATTAATTTTTCTACCTGGACAAAACTCAAGTGCTCTGAGCACATTTATCTTCGGGGTATTGAAACACTAAGAAAAAAATCCTCAGTAACATAAAAATGCTACAAGACGCTCAGCAAATAAATAAAAAGATAAAGGGAGAAGATCCCCCGTAACAATATTTGTCAGGATGTTACACTTTGCGTTTACTTAGCTTAAGAGACGTTGCTAGATTTTCTTCTTTTAGAAAAACTCATTGGATTTGTTGTAAAAAAAAAAAAAGAGCAATGATTTTTGCATGAGATTGAAAGGTCGACGAAGACAAAACGCTGATCGAAAACTTTTGAGTATCTGGGGTAGTGAGGCTCCAGTTCAGCAGTTTGGGAAGAGTAAAGTACACAGGCTATCGATCATATGGAAATCAGACCTGACCGATAAAATGAAACGCAGTTTCTTCCAGGCAGCGGTCGTGTCGATACTACTGTGTGGATGCACTACTTGGACGCTAACAAACGGCTGGAGAAGAAGCTAGACGGCAATTACACAAGAATGCTGCGAGCAATATTGAACAAGTCCTAGCGGCAACACCCCACAAAGCACCAACTATACGGCCACCTGCCTCCCATCACGAAAACTATTCAAGTGAGACGAACCAGACATGCAGGACACTGCTGGAGAAGCAAGGACGAGCTCATAAGTGATATACTCCTATGGACCCCCACATATGATCGAGCAAAAGCAGGACGACCAGCTCGAACCTACATACAGCAGCTATGTGAGGATACGGGATGTAGTCCTGAAGACCTGCCAGAGGCGATGAACGATAGGGAGAAGTGGCGAGAGAGGGCCAGGGATATCCGTACTAGTGGCACGACATGATGATGATGATGATGAAAGTACACATTAATTACCGTTGCTCCAAGGTTCACGCTAATTCACACTGGTAGTACTCTGCGGTTCAGGCGTAGTTCAAGGGCAAAGCTGTGTTGCCGTTTGATATCTGACTCCATTATTAGGTTATTTTATTTTACCGCACGTTGGCTAGTCGGTGTAACGCCTTGAACAAGAAAGGACCAAAAAGAATTATACAAAAGAAGACAGCATCAGATAAGAGACGAAGACGTTTCTTTTATATTTTTCCTTTATTTCCTGGGTTCAACAACCATTCCATGGGTGAGGGAGTTTTCCCCGAAAAAAATTGAAATGGTTGAATCCCCCAGTTAAAGTGTCTAAAATACGTTAATCGTTTCTTGCATATGTTTGTCCTTATTTGGTATTTCGGGCTTCCATAAGGGTTAGTTTCTTTTGGAAGTTTGTCAGTCCAGTTGTTTTAGTTTGTAGTTCCGTGTCGTAGCCTTTTATATTTTGGCATACTGTTAACCGAGAGAGAGAGCTGCTACTGGGTGAAAGGGACACTAATCAACGCCTAGTCCAAAGACATATGCGTGGCGCCCAGACACCAGTCAGCAATGATGTGGTCAAATCGCCGGGCACTTCCTGAAAGAGAAAGAGCCTGCCCCCCTGTCAGGAGGTCGCTTTTTTCTTCACGCATGCGTCGTCCCTTTTTCCGGTCAGGGACCTCTGGGAGTTTCTGCAAATTTAATAGTTTTCTTTTTTTAATTCAATTTGAATTTTTTTTAATTTTTATTTTTTATTTATTTATTCGTTCCCTCCAGTACCTGTTATGGTCCTATATGTGGATGTAGTAAGAATTCGGAGATTAGTTTAGCTTACTAAGGTCAGGTCGTCTGGCCGAGATTAGGTGATCCGGTCTCATTCTCCAGGACAGGTTCTGGGTTGGGCATATACCACTTGTTCGTATGGTCATTATTATTATTATTATTGAACGTAAGTTGATAATTTAACCGACCGTAGTCAAGGGCGACTCGAAGGCTCCTTTTTCAATAGCTACTACACCAAAGTGTAGGGGAAGGCGCTACTCCTTTACCTGGATTGCTCTACTTACCCTTGATCCGTACTTTATAATGCTGGGTGTTAAGCAATGAGGCATCAAGTACCATTTTTGAGTTTTTGGTATGATTCGACCTGGGATTGAAACCCGGTCTCTTGGGCTCTAGGTGAACACTCTAACTATTATACTAATGGTGGGTAATGAGTATTTAACCAACGTCTCACCCAGTCGACGTATGACAGAGTTGTCTTAGAGTGGGGAGGAAATTCTAAATTAAAAAAATAAACAAAAAAAACCCCACCTCAAATATAGCTTAATACGTGCTATGACGAATCCTTAAAAGAAAGGTAGTAACAACCCTCCTCCCCACCACCGCCGACCGTGGTATAGACGAGTGGAATAGTAGTTTAAATGCTTGTAAAATTAGAAATAATTCTAGCGAGCATTTGTTAAAATGGAAGGCAAAGTTGGAAGTCATCCGTTTCCAAAAGTGTTTCAAAGAGGTTAGTAATTTTATTCTACTAAATTGTTCATTAAAAAAAACGCATATATTTGATTTGAAATAGTTCTGTCTTAAATCTCTGCTGTATTTTGTGTACTTTAAATGAAGAATCAATTTACTAATAATCTGAGAATAATTTTCAGGAAAAGCTTAACTGTTGGACGACGAAATTCTAAATTAAAAAAATAAACCAAAAAAAACACCTTTAAATGTAGCTTAACACGTGCTATGACGAATCCTTAAAAGAAGGTTTAACTAATGTAAATAATAATAATAATTATTATTATTATTATTATTATTATTATTATTATTATTATTATCTACATTAGTTAAACCCAATGGGTATTATTAAATAGAAATAATTAATTCAAACCATATAATTATGAGTATTATATAGGAAGACTTGAAACCATACGACTGTGGGAAAATTATTTGTATTAGATAAGAATACATGATATAACTGTAAGCAAAAAAAAAAAAAAAAAACATTTGCGAAACAATGGCATAAAAATATAAATATACGATAAGTATACAATGTACGTGATTCTGTGAGGGGTGGGTATGTAATTTGGTTATTTCAGTAAATTGCTCTCTAAATTATTCCCACCACAAATACAACACAAAACTTTACAATCGCGCAAAAGAAATGGAATAGTACACAACGAACATTAAACAACAAACAATTTAATAAGCATATAACAGAATATGAAAACAAATAAAATACATGATGTGTAAATGGCCTTTTGGAAAATAAAGTTTGACAAGAAGAGAATAAATTTGTTTAAAGATGTGTGTGTGTTCATGTTAACGAAGTCCGTAAATAAGTCGTTCTTACTTACATTAAGTTCATAGCGGATTTTATGATTGTGGCGACAGCGTGTCGCGTTGATGAAAGAAAGTCTGTCGGGTTTTTCTTTTGAATATAATTCTCGGCCATTTGAAGAAAGTTCATGAACTTTAGTTGAGGAAGGAAAGGAATTTGTCGGAATGTATCGGCTACTGCTTCACTGGCTTAGTGGCTTGTCTTAATCTGTGTCTTCGTTTGTGTGTAAGCTTGTGTCTTGTGTGTATGGCTTCCTAACTCTGTGTTATTTATATCCTACAGGTGGATCAAAGAATCGTCCTAAAATTTTGGCGCGTAGACATTTATTGACCAATCAGATTTGTATTTTACTATTTTATTTTAGAGCCTAAATATTTTCTGTTAGTTCACTTCCGATCCTAATTTTCTAGAATGTTCTATTCTATTTTGTTAGCTGATTGGTTGAAAAATATAAAAATGTAATTTAAATGCTAATGCGGTTTTGATCCTAAATTTCTAGAATGTTCTTAAGTGTGTTTTTATTGCTCATTTTAAGACTAGAAAAAATGTGTATCCTATAATTCCATAAAGTCTAATCAAAAAGTTTTTTTTTCAAGCCATTGAAATCGATCAATCAATCAATAAAAAATCAAATCTTGAGATTATCCTTGTTTATTTATTCATTTATGAATATAATGCAAATTCGGTGATTTTTAGACCAGTTTTTCTCAAACTGGCTCATATAGACCGTTGGTGGGGTCAATAAAATTTTTTCCTCAAATTTTCTAAATTTTTGTTTGGTGCGTAAATTAATTTGACCGAACATTTTCACAGGATGACTTGTTCTATCCAGCCCGAACCATATTTCCTAGCAGCACCAAAAATTGAAGAAAGCCCGCGAATCTCTCTCTTGTGGTGGATGGATGTAATTTGGCAATTTCAGTAGATGTGCGTCCGTACTTTACGGGTATTGCTCTCTAAATTATTTCCACCACAAATACAACACAAAACTTTACAATCGCGTAAAAGAAATGGAATAGAACACAACGAACAGTAAACAACAAACAAGTTAATATGCATATAACAGAATATGAAAAC
This sequence comes from Sepioteuthis lessoniana, assembly GCA_963585895.1. Classification (NCBI taxonomy): domain Eukaryota; kingdom Metazoa; phylum Mollusca; class Cephalopoda; order Myopsida; family Loliginidae; genus Sepioteuthis; species Sepioteuthis lessoniana. The sequence continues at coordinate 111,984 of CAUZXS010001194.1, read as the reverse complement.
AAATAAAATACATAATGTGTAAATGGCCTTTTGGAAAATAAAGTTTAGCAAGAAGAAAATAAATTTAAAGATGTGTGTATGTTAATGCTAACTGAGTCCATAAATAAGTCGTTCTTACTTACATTAAGTTCATAGCGGGTTTTATGATTGTGGCGACAGCGTGTCGCGTTGATGAAAGAAAGTCTGTCGGGTTTTTCTTTTGAATGTCATTCTCGGCCATCTGAAGAGAGATCATGAACTTTAGTTGATGAAGGAAAGGAATTTTCCGGACACAGAATCGGCTACTGCTTTACTGGCTTAGTGGCTTGTCTTCGTCTGTGTGTAAGTTAATGGCTCCCTAACTCTGTGTTATTTATATCCTACAGGTGGATCAACGAATCGTCCTAAAATTTTGGCGCATAGACATTTATTGACCAATCAGATTTGTATTTTACTATTTTATTTTCGAGCCTAAATATTTTCTGTTAGTTCACTTCCGATCCTATTTTTCTAGAATGTTCTATTCTATGTTTTTAGCTGATTGGTTGAAAAATATCAAAATGTAACTTAAATGCTAATACGGTTTTGATCCTAAATTTCTAGAATGTTCTTAAGTATGTTTTTTTTTGCTTATTTTAAGACAAGAAAAAATGTGTATCCTATACTCTCGATCAGAAATCCTCAACGGGAACGGACGTCTTAAGGTCTGTTCCTGAATAGAGTAGCAGCATCATGAGGAGAGCCATCTAGTTTATGGATCCCTTGGGTCTATTCTTCTAGACCAAGGGATTCTAGTTAAAAACAAATTAGATGATACACTCTAACAACTTTCTACCTTCTTTCCTTACTACTAGACTCGCAGCATACCAGCGTTAACCCCTTACTTCATGCTGCCATTAAAACCCTGACACAAAACTTAACGACGTCTTCGTTCTTCTCCACTACCTTTATTTTCCATCAATATTTAGCGAGGGGATAACTACCAACGAAATACTAACGTAATACCAACGCAACCAACGTAATACCAACGCAACCAAAGTAACACCAACAAAACCAACTTAAACCTTAAACCAAAAACCCAACAAAAATAATGATAATAATGTTATCCCCATCGCTATTAATGGCGACCTTCCGACTTGTGAGAACATGCAACCACATATAAAAAACAAATTAAATATACCACTACAAAAATGGAAATTAAATATCAAACACAATATAACCTCCTACATAGATCTATAGGACTTTACTCTCCTATAAATTATTTTGGGCGGTATGCCACTTGTTCCCACAAAGATGGCGGACGCTCACATATTCAGTCTCGGAAAACCATTGGCCAGGAGGACCACATGACATGCTTAAAACTACGTCCGCGCGTAAATTCGAGTCCTGAGTTTTGAGCCACCTACAAGACGCGTATTTTCTATAAATACGTCGTCTTCAAACACCCTTGTTCTCTTTTACCAAATTTCTTCGCAGCGGCAACACACCACCTCCAGCGTGAATCAACAGGAGTGAAAAGCAACATGGATGGGCCTCACAGACATTCATATACAATGACTATGAGACGCTTTCCAGTCTCAGTAAAACTGCCCGTTTCTAATCATAAAAAAGGACATTTTAAACATGTAATTCTTTTGTAGCTTAGTTGTGTTAGACACACACACACACACACACACACACAAACTCACACATATATACACACTATTATTTTGTTAGTAGAATTAGAAATATTTTTACGTATCAATGTAAGTTTTATTGTTGTAGAATATAAATTTGTTTTTGTTCACCGCCTTGTTTTAAATGTTCATTTTGTCCGCGCCGTTTTACAACTTTTATTTGTTTCATATCTTCACTCATTTATTTCATTGGCTTCCTTCATTTAATACTTTATCCATGTGCCTATATTATATTATGCCCTAAACAACCTATATCAAGACTAAAACATTAAACTTGTGGGGAAACATTAAATTGTCGGGTACCAAAAACACTTTCAGACACCCCTACAGATCCTTGTGGGGTAAATAAGATTTCTTCAAGGTAAATTAAAGCAATATTACGTTTATTTTAACTTTCTGTATTTTGTAGAAGTTTTTATTTTGGAACAAAAGCATTTAACTGTCCGGTTGTTGGGGTTTACAATACTAAGTGTCTCAATATACATGGTTATATAGGGTGTCTCAATATACATGGGACCCATGTGACTGCTAATAATTCTACTAATAATAGTGTTGGTTGGTTGGTTGGTTGGTTGGTTGGGTTTTATGGCATATCAACATTTGTTGGTTATTTAACGCCAAATCCATTTTTATATAAATAATCAGTTCAATTTAAAACAATTCAGTTTAGCATGAGTACACAGTTTAATAGTCAAAAACATTTCTATGTTAAACAATTCAGTTTAGTGTAAATACAGTTTCAATGTCAAAAACAGTTCCATTTCAAATAATTCAGTTTAGCATAAGCACGCAGTTTAAACATAAGTATGAATTGATTGTAAAAACGCTTCTATTTCAAGCTATTCAGTTTAATCAAACAATTCAGTCTAGGATAAGTATGCCGTTAGTTCTATTTAGCACATAGACTCGACCTGGGAGCAATAGCAATGAAGGGGTGCTCCGTATTCCCCAACTGTTTAGTGTCATATTCAGGACACTCGTTGGGGGGTCTTACCCCTCTGCAGAGGTGCAGTCAATGTATTCTACAGCCACAGACGACTGGGAATTACACAGAGTTAAATGTCAAACAGTTTTCTTTCAGATAATTCAGTTTAGCATAAGTACACATTTTAGACATTAAAACAGTTCTATTTCGAGCAACTCAGTTTCGCACTAGTATGGAGTTTAAATGTCAAAACAGTTGTATTTTAAACAATTAAGTTTAGCATTAAATGAAAAAAACCAGTATAGTGAAGGAAGCACGGTTTAGTTCTATTCAACCCATTGATATGACCCTTATCAGGTGCTACCATTTCGGGTCAGAGTGAACCTGGGAGCGATGGCAATAAAGATGTACTCCGCATTCCCCAAAGCTCCAGCATTGCTGGAACCTCACCATCAGATTGTTTAGTGTCATATCCAGGACACTCATTGGCGGGGTTACTCCTCTGCAGAGGAGTAGCCCCGGCCGACTGGGCAATAATAGAGTTGTGTTCTTTCTTGTTTTAGATCTGAAAATAGTATACTATAACAACTATTAATCCACGATCACAATGCCTTGGATAAGGAAAAATATTTTGCGTCACTCCTTATTTGGAGACAAAATAATTTAAAACTGTCTCAAAATAGAAGCCACCCTTTCAAATGATAATACTTTATTTATTTCTGTGATAAGAAACTAAAAAAAAAATTGCACGTCCTCGAAGTTGATATAACAATTTTAAAAAATTGATTTGATGTCTACAGCTCAGAAGATGCATTTTTTACAGGACGTATTCCATATGATCACCATTGCGCTTCTCTCAGTAATAAATCATTATCATATTAATGGGTTTCATCTATTTTGAGACACCCTGTACAATACTTCCTCCACAGAAGGGTAATACCCTCCCACAAGAGTTGTTCTTGGTATGAAGCTACATCTTATCTGAGGGTGGGGATCCAGTTCTCGGAAGTGTATTGTACTTCTTCATTGTGATTACTCCCAGGTCCACTCTTATTCGGAGTGGTACCTGTGAGGGTCCCATCGATTGGTCTGTGTTCAAATTATTTGTGATAGGAATACTTGATGTCATATAACTGAATTATTTGTTTTAAGAATAGTTACTTGAAACTATAATTGTTTACTAAAGATTATCATTAATTACTTGGGACCATATAACAGTGGGAAAATTAGTGATTATTATTGAATTGAAATAATTACTTGAATCCATATGACAAAGTAAGTAAATTCGACCGGCTGATTAGCATAATGGTTCGGGAGACCAGGGTTCAATTCCAAGTCAATTCATGCCAAAAACTCAGAAAATGGTACTTGACACTCATCATTATAAGATACGGATCAAGTGTAAGTGGAGCAATTCAGGGAAAAGAGGAGCGCCCTCCCTCACACTGTTGTATTCTCATATATATATATATGCTGGATACATACTGACGCAATAAATAGGGACGCAGTGACAAAGACGCAGGAAGGAAGACACAGGAAGACTTCTTTACAAAAATATATACCTCTCACTTTATTTGTAAGGTTTCGAAAGGGTGTTCATGGGTTGCATGTGAGAGGGAGCTGGAGATCGAATATAAACTGTAATATCTTGACCCCACTGTTATGACCGCCATGTTGTGTCTTTCTTGTTCTCCTGATGCTGGGGTCCACTCCATCAGGGTTTCCGAGGGCCCCCTCGGTCGGGTGTGGCTTTCCCTACCACATCTGGTCTCTAGCTGTCTGGAATTCTACTGGCAACTGCTTCTTGGACTCGAACTCAACTGAGTTAAATAATAATTCAACGCCCACACGATCGCCCACTGGATCTTTGAAATCGAATGTTTAATCGTCATCAAGCGGAAATAACTGTCATGCAGTTCAGAGGTCACTCTCTTCCGGTGCATCAGTCTGTATTGGCACAATGGGACCTTCACCTTGTCCCATATTATAAGCCTTAATCCGCCCACGCGATCTCTTTCGATTACCGGCCATTGGAATGTGTCACTTCCTTCCGGTGCATCACCTTGGAATAGCATTTCTTTGGGCCGGGTCGAAGGTCAAAACATAACAACACCTCTGCATAGTATCTATTCAAAAAAGGGAGCCTTCGAGTCGTCCTCCACTACGGTCGGCCAACTAACCTATATGACAAATTACTTTGCATTAAATGAGAATATTCGATGTCGTAAATGTGTCATTATCATTGACAATGGAAGAAAACATTGAAAATATAGACTTGGTTTGATCGTGGACAATTTAAGTCTCCCTTGTACAAGAACAGTTGTGGTACTATTTAATCCATAGCCGGGGAAAGAAATACTCTTTCCCTAGTGTATTTGTCCGAGAGTGAAGGCAATAGTGTGACTGGAGTTTGAATCGCTTAATTTGAGGCCGCTGTCCGGCACTTCACCCATTACATCGCAGAAAATGCCCAACATTGAAAATACAGTTATGATTGTAATCAAGCATTCACAAATGAATCAAATTTCGGCATTAAGTTGCCCATAAAATGTTGGTATGCCACTAAACAAATAAACTTATAAACCAGGGCTTCTCAAAGTGCTCAATATAAACCCCTGGGAGTGAATAAGATTTTGCCAGATAAAAGGTCAACAGAGAGTGAAAGTAAGGTTTTATTAATAAATCCCTTTATAAACCCCCATTTCTAACATTATCCAAGGAAGATGAACAAGACCTGCGGGAGGCACTGCTGGAGAAGAGAGGAAAAATTCATAAGCAACCTTCTTGTTATTTATCATACGTCCCACCAACGCACGAATTTGGCACAAGGCCGTTTTTAAGATGGGTCCAGTCGCAGGGCCGAAGCCCACACGCGTCCGACAAAGCCAAAAATACCTACGACCCCGTCGGCATTCCCCTTTTTGGGGCGCCTCAGGCGCCAGGCAATAAACCTCCGAAAGGGGTAAAAGCCTGGGGGATGGCCCCCTGAGGCCGGAGGAACTCTCCAGTGCCGAGGCACACCCAGCAGAACCCCCCAGAGATAAAACGGCCTACCGAATGCAACCCAACAATTGGAGAGGAAAGATCCGAGGACCCTTCTTGTTTGGATTCCAACCCATGGACGTGCCAGGGTTAATCGACCAGCAAAGAATTACTTACATCAGCTCTGTGCAGACACAGGACGCAGCTTAGAAAACCAGTCAAGAGTGATCGGTGATAGGGATGGATGGTGTGTGTATATGTGAGAGAGAGAGAGAGAGAGAGAGAGAGAGAGAGAGAGAGAGAGAGAGAGAGAGAGAGAGAGTTAGGGAACTCTGTGCTTTTGGTACTATTTGATGATGATGATGATAAGATATCGTACACCTAGCAGAATGCCTTATTGAGTGTGATCTCCGCTAATGATATGTCGTTCACTTAGCAGAAAATAATCTCTCTCTCTCTCTCTCTCTCTCTCTCTCTCTCTCACTCACTCTCTCTCTCTATATATATATATATATATATATATATCGGCTGCGATAAGTAAATTTCATTTAAAATTATCAATTTGGCACATGAGTTTTGTTTGTTTCAGGATTTGTCTACTGTGCAGCAAACAAGAGTAGGTTTGGAATTGTTTGTGAGGAAAGCAACTCCATGATGCCATTCACTGCTCCAGAAATTTGGAAACGGCCGACTGCACTTATTGGCATTCACATCAGAAGAGCCAATATGAAGCACAACGTTTGGGTTTCAATCTGAGGACAGGATTCGAAAACAGTTTTATGGGTTCACTAGTAATCTCGAAGGTACGATAACTAAGAAGTTTCATTCTGATGATTAAAAAAAGAAAAAAAAAACAACTTCCGAATTTTTTTGTATCAGTCTCATTGACAGAGACATGGAAGTGTCTCAGTTTCTTATAAGGCAGGTTGTACAAGAAAAAATTCGGTGTTTCTCATACAAAATGTGAAAGGATCATTTTTTTTTTTATTACTGACCATGAAGGACAAGCGGAAATACTGAACACTAAACCTTTTAAACAAACTCAAATATCCTCACTAACTAAACATGATTTGGTTTTCCTCAGATAAGAAAAATTTCGGCAAGGATAAGATATTGAACTCATGGAACAACCGTTAGATTGCTCTGTTCTCATAAGATGTTGATGAAGATTTCCCCACCGAACTTGCTGATGTCCCCACCTATATTAATGAAGATGTTAATGAAGATGTCCCCATAAAACTTGATGAAGATGTCCAAACCGATAGTAATGAAGATGTTAATGAAGATGTCCCCATAAAACTTGATGAAGATGTCCAAACCGATAGTAATGAAGATGTCCCCACCGAATTTGATGAAGATATCCGCACCAAACTTGATGAAGATATCCCCACCAAAGTTGATGAAGATGTCTCCACCTAAGTTAATGAAGATGTCTCCACTGAACTTGATGAAGATGTCCCCACCAATGTTGATGAAGATGTCTCCACCTAAGTTAATGAAGATATCCCCACCAAACTTGAAGATATCCCCACCAAAGTTGATGAAGATGTCTCCACCTAAGTTAATGAAGATGTCTCCACTGAACTTGATGAAGATGTCCCCACCAATATTAATGAAGATGTCCTCACTTATGTTGATGGAAATGCCCCATCGAACTTGGTGAAGATGCCCCCCCTCGATGATAATGAAGATGTCACCATTTATGTCGATGAAGATGCCCCCACTGAACTTGATGAAGATGACCCCCCCCGACGATAATGAAGACGTCCCCACCTATGTCGATGAAGATGTCCCCACTGAACTTGGTGAAGATGTCCCCACATATGTTGATAAAAACGTCCCCACCGAACTTGATGAAGATGTCCCAAGTGATGTTGATGAAGATGTCCCCAATGATGTTAATGAAGATATCCCCACCAATGTTGATGAAGATACCCCCACCAAACTTGATGAAGATATCACTACCAATGTTGATGAAGATTTCCCCACCTATGTTGATAAAGATGCCCCCAACGAACTTGATGAAGATACCCCCACCGATGTTAATGAAGATGTCACCATTTATGTCGATGAAGATGCCCCACAGTTATGTGATATCAAGTATTCCTATATGATACAAACAGTTTGCTCTTATTTGTATGGTTTCAAGTATTCTTATCTAATACTAATAATTATATGACTTCAAGTTCTTATTTCCATTAAGAAATTTTTTTTTTGCACACAGTTATATGGTTTCAAGTAACTAATTATAATAATAATAATTTTTAAACAATTATACCTTCAAGTAACTATTCTTAATACAAATAATTTACAGTTATATGGTATGAAGTATTCTTATCTAATACAAAGAATTTTCAAACTGATGTATTATACACATAGACAGAACCCCAAAGAGGTACTACCCTTCAAAGCCAGTTGACATGGGAGTAATGGCAATGAAGGAGTACTCTACACTTCCTTGAGTTTTTAAACTGAAACCTTACTACCGGATGCACTGAAACCTTACTACCGGATGCACTGAAACCTTACTACCGGATGCACTTTAGTGTCATAACCAAGGCGCCCAGTCCTCATAGCGTTGTGGCTAATGTGTTCGATTGCTGCCTCAAAGTAAGTGAGTTCGAACTCCGGTCGCGCTGTTACTTTCGAACTAATACCCTTGGGAAAGGTATGACTTCCCTTTATCTCCCCAGCTATAGGTTAAACAGTACCACTGCTGTATTTCTGTAAGGTTGACTTTGGCATTAAATAACCCACGAAAGTGGATATGTCTTTTAAAAAAATCTGGACCCATGAATTCTTGTATTTTTGCATGCTGATTTATGAATATTAAGAAATGTGTATCCAATGAAAAGCTGTGATTGATTAATTTCTTAACGGCATGTCAACCCGTCTAGAGTTATCTTATGTTCAGAGGTTAAGGAATTGTGTTCATTCTGTGTTCCTATTTACATTGTTGGTAGTTGTTTCTCAAGAGTTTTTGCACTCGGTCTTTTAAACATATTTACTTGACCCGTAGATGGAACCCTAACAGCTACAAGGGAGTCCTTATGATATCGGAGTTAAACAGCGACATTGTAGTAAGCGAATTTGAACTCTAGCTGCGCCATAGCATTCACTTTCAGACTAATTGCAAAAATCTTCTTCCCTACATAAATCCCTCCGCGATATTACACTATTAATTACTGCAATAAATGATATTTTTTCAATGAAATTCACTTAAACTCAATATCCTGGTATGTGTTGAATAGTACCACGACGATTCTTCTACAAGAATAGATTTAATATTTAAAAAAAAATTGCGAAAAACCTATTACTACTACTCTAGGTCAAAGTGGGCCTGGGAATAATGGCAATGAAATACTCCACTCACTCAAGTGCTCCAAAGCATTACTATCAGGTGCAGCACACCCTTTTTCTCGAGAGGGTCTTGTCTTTCAGCAGGGAATTGAGTCAGCGTATTCAAAACTCTGTCGATAATCCGTTTAATTAGAATTGTTTTGGGACGAGCATTTTGAAAACTTCGATGTTACTCAGTTCACATTGACAGGTTTTCAATGATTATTATACGTCACCGAATGATATGAAGTCTCTTTTGTTGAGGACAAAGTAAAAATGTGATCGACTTTTGTGGCGCGACACTTGTACTCATTAAAGAGACATGGAACTACATAATTAACTTCTGCAAATGATTGGCAAAGAAGAAGAAGAAGAAGAAGAAGAAGAAGAAGAAGAAGAAGAAGAAGAAGAAGATCCTGACATTTTTGCTTTGAAATTTTCAACAAAAGAACGAATATGACACTGGTAATCACGCTGTATTGAGATTGTAGATGGTCTTTCAGGAATTCCTCAGCAATTTGATACTTATTTTTAAAAAAGTGCAAAGTTGTGACATTATATAAACGCCTTCTAGGTTCACTCTGAATGCTGTTCAGTTTAAAGAACTTTACCTTATATTTCTGCGGTTATATATTCACTCGTATAGTTACTGTCATAAATAACGGGATTATTTAGGTAATCATTGGTATTTGTATTTGTCCATAGTGTTGAAAAAATAGCATGTGTGTATGTGTGTGTATAAACATTTACATCTATATCTGTATGTATATATATATATATTTATATACATGCCTATAAATATATATATATTTATATATATATATATATATATATATATATATATATATATATATATATATATGTCTCTATATATATATATATACATATATATATATATATATATATATATATATATATATATACATATAAAGCTTGTCTATCAATAGATTTGTAGCAGAAAAAGGTGTTAAGGATTGAATGAAACTTTGATTTTGATGTACAAATTTTAGATTTTTTTATTTCTTTAAATTGGGTGAAAAGTTTGCCGAAAAACAGAAGTTAAAAAATCTTTTCTCGTAGCAAAAGTTATATAAGTCAGATCGTAAATAATTTTAGAAGAGATAGTTATGATTTATGAATGAAAGTCTCTGTTAACCTAATCTAAAGACATATGTCTTGTGCGTGTGTAAAAATTCTTGCTTGAGAGTGTCACTATGACGACAGAAAACGTATTTATGCGTTAAAGGTATATGCAGCCACTACTGGTATTTCCATCAGCAAGCTTAGGAAGTAGTATGGGTAAAAATAAATAGTATCCACTACATATCTGCTCAATTTTAAGGTAGTTTAGTGATTTTTGAATGAAATGCTTTCTTGAAAAAATAGAATGCAGGTTTTCCCTCAAAAGAAAAAAATGAAAAGGTCGATTAGATAGGAAATAAAATTCCATTCTACTGGTAGTTGAGTAAGTATAGACAATTCCGTACTTACTGAAGAAATATTTATTTCTTCGCTTATCTATACGACTGGAGTAGGCCTGAAATCAGGTTAAAGATTCTAAATAGCTAAGAAATTGTATTTTTAACATTCTATGAAGGAAAAGATTTCTTGAATTCATTTTGGATTTTGACCCATCAATTTTTTCGCAATATGTCAAATATTGCCGTCTATGAAGTATCTAGAAATTTTAAAATGAGCGCGGATGCGCTGATTGGTTAATAAATACAAAAATACTCACACAAAATTTACAGCTTCTTGAGCCTCTTTTTGGCACAAAAATTAAATCTTTTTTTTAGTAAAAGGAAATCATTTGAGTTCCCATAAATATTTAGGTATATCGAAACAAATCAAAACGCGTTCAAAATTTATCAATAATATTGAACAATAAAAATATCAAGATGATATGTACACACTACTCAAGACGAGTTGGTTAGTAAAATTTGCTAATCAGCCTGTTTTTTTGTTTTTTTTTAATTTGTAAATTCAGCAGTTAATAATTGCTCGAGTGCCATTGGCTTATTTCAAATTTGCGCCGTTACTGTCCCTTTGTGGCTATAAAAGTGAGTGGCCTGGGCCACTCAGACTTTTAATCTCTTCTTTTCAGTCAATTTGGTTCTGTACGGAAGCTCCTCCTAAAAATAAAAAAAAATAAAAAAATACCCTTTCGGCACCTATCAGGTGCCTTTAATTTCATGTACTACTGCCTACATCTATTTTGTTTACGTGGTGGGGTTATATCTACGCTAGTATCAACCCAAAATTGTCGACGGGGACTAACCACTCTAAAAATTCAAAAATCCTAATTACGAACTAATTTCTTAGATTGCAAAAATCTTCTTCCCTACATAAATCCCTCCGCGATATTACATATTAATTACTGCAATAAACGATATTTTTTCAATGAAATTCACTTAAACTCAACATCCTGGTTTTTATCTTGAGTAGGACCCTCAGTAGGACCCTCGGTGGCCCTCAATCAAGATAATTTGAATTTATCTTTATGTCTACATTTAGTTGTCTGGTATCCTTAAAATCAATCATACTAATTTTTTCTTCGATACATCAGTTACATCTGCTATTGAAACTATTTGCCTGATAATTTTCCACTTTATTTGAGGGGTTAGTCCCTGAGCCTTAAGGTTCCAAAAATATTTAGATAGAATGGTGTGGTTCCTAAGTCATGGATTGGAGAAAGAATATTTGTGGTTATACGGTCCTTGTTTCGAATTCCCCGCGGAGATGCCTATATAAACTCTCTCCCTATCATTACTATGTTCCATGGCGGAAATACATGCTTAGTATACGATGTTCTCCGAGTTACATTGTCTGTCCAAGGGGCATTCCTCTTTTCTTTTTTTTTCTACAGTTACAGGACACATTATCTGACCCAGCACTATTCATACTTAATTCGTTTAATAACCTATTGTGGTTGTATAAGATACTATGCATATTGTTTGTACAAGAGTAATTTTTATGGTGTTTTATTTTTTAACAGAAACACCGCAAATATTAATATACACACATATATATATACATAATTTATATTTAGTATATATATATATATATATATATAGTATACATATATATATATACATATTTATATTAATATTTAATATACACACATATATATATACATATTCATATACATTTATATACATACGTATATATATACACATGTATTCATACATATGTATACATATATAAATAAAGAAAAATAACAAGAAGATTCAAAAAATTACAGGGAGTGTCCTTGTGGTGTAATGGTTAAAACGATGGACTGCGGAATCGTAGTACGCGAGTTCGTACTCCAGTCGCGCTATTACGTTCACTTTCGGGCAAATACCCAGCTATGGGTTAAATAGTACCACTACTGTTCTTCTAGGAGAATGGCTTTGCCATTAAATAACCTAAAAGAGTTGATATGCCATTAAAACAAAGAAACCAACCAAAAAATTACAATTAAAATAATAAACAGTGTCCAATCGTCCTTAACAAAACTTGCTTGAATAATAACTTGCTGCCTAAATATACACTCTTTAATATATATATATATATATCGGCTCATTGGCCTAGTGGGTAGAGTGTTTGCCAATGGTCCGGTAGACCTGTGTTCAATCCCTGATCACGTCATGAAAAAATGGTACTTGATACCTCCTTGCTTAACACTCAGCAATATAAGGTATGTATCAAGGATAAAGTGGAACAATCTAGGGAAAGGAGTAGCGCCCTCACCTACGCCTCGGTGTAGTAGCTATTGAAAAGGGAGCCTTCTGGTCGCCCTCGACTACAGTCGCCAACTTTACAACTTACTATATATATATATATATATGTATTCCATATAAAAGAAAAACTTTTTAAAATCACTGATATTTGTTTGTGATAATATGCGAATCATTTTTTAAATATTAGATCTGCATCATTAGACAATGAAATGATAAGAAATTTTTAATGAAAATTAAGCATAAATTCCACAAACATCCAAACGCCTTATCCCGTTAACTCAATTTTTTTTTATGTATATACAATTTGTTTTTCTTGTCTGGTTGACAGATATCATCTAATTTATGTAGCAAGATCTATCAATTGTTGACTTTTTCCCTTTTCACCTCATTTTAAGTAATATATATATAATAAGAAACTTTTAACCCCAAAAGAAATAAATTAATTAATGAATTTTACGAAGAGTTAGTAGGACATAACCAAGACAATTAGTAAATACCATTTATTATATTTATTATATAAGTAGTCGAAATATGATATATAATATTAAAGTAGTCGAAACCAACAAAGTATTATTGAGAAAATTATCTGCCATAAACAACTTACAGGAGTATTAATAGCCTCTTAACAAAATTAAATAATATTATAAAATATTATATTGTATATTAATACTATTTAATAAAAAAAACAAAGAAAATTGTCATACCAAAATTTTATACTATTCAATATAATTGATCACATTTATAATGTAGAAATTTGTTAAGGAACTGGTGATCCTGTTTCACCGAATATCAGCAGCCCCTTGGGGTCACGTGGTGTCCACTATAAAAAAAAAAGAGCGACAACTGAAGATTCTCCCTCTTTTTGTTCCACGGAGACCAGCCTAGCGACAGGTTGCTCTCGGTCTGGACCTCTCAAGGTGCTGGGTAGCACTTTGGCCGGCCGCGTTGTCGGGGCGCGGATCTGGCCGAGTGTGTCTCGGTGCCTGGGGGTTTTCCTTCAGCCTCAGGGGGCCTTCCCCCCAGGCTTTTACTCCCTTCGGGGAGGTTGGGTTAATAGCCCGGCGCCTGAGACGCCCCTAATAAGGGGAATGCCGAGGGGGCCGTAGGCATTTTTGGGAAATGCCGGGCGCGTGTGGGCTACGGCTCTGTGCCCGGACCCACCGAAAAAAAGGCCTTGTCCCACACTTGCCCGTAAGTTGGGGCGTGCAACAAATACCCCTCTTTTTGTTCCACTCCCACTGCTGTTAGCAACAGTTCCATTCGTAGCAGCCCTTGACGGCAAACGTATTTGGTACCTTCCACCAGCCAGGACCCAAGAGCGACGAACGCACGTGCTGGGTTAAAAGGAACAGGACACACAGCTAAGTTCCAGCAGGTATTTTATCTGCAAACCTAACCTTATCTTACCTTAAACCTTTACTTTATAACTTTATCTTACACCTTTACCTTATAACAACCTTACAACTAAACCTTACAAAACCCTACCACCTATCTGAACCTTGAACTCTTTTTCGAACTCTTACATATTCGTTGTTTGTTCCATTTGGTGTAAAACCGTTTTTTTGTTGCTGTTGTTGTTGTTGTTGTTGTTGTTACACTAAAAGTCGTCCGTCTCCTTTATTCAAAAGCTGTCAACCAACTCCCTACTGCTGTTGAAGTACGGTTTATTCTTTTACAAAACGTAGGAATAAACCTGGCTTTTCAGGGCTCATAAAAATCCTCATACATAATATTATCCATATTATTACGAAAGCTCAATATCCTTAATATTATAAATAATAATTATTTATCATCTACTATAAATTACTACAAATTGCTGTTCATAATATAACTATTAAAACGCAATTTTTATTATTCTTATGAATAAAAACATACCAAGTATTATAGATGATACCATATTAAGAATTATCATCATCATCATCATCATGTCGAACCGCCAGCGCGGATATCCCTGACCCTCTCTCGCCATTTCTCCCTATCATTCATCGCCTCCGGCAGGTCTTCAGGGTTACATCCTGTGTCCTCACATAGTTGCTGTATGTAAGTTCGTGCTGGTCGTCCTACTTTTGCACATCCATATGTGGGGGTCCACAGGAGTACATCGCTTATGAGCTCGTCCTTGCTTCTCCAGCAGTGTTCCGCGTGTCTGTTCGTCTGACTTGTATAGTTTTCGTGATGGGGGGCAAGTGTCTGTATAGTTGGAGTCTCGTGGGGTGTTGTCGCCAGGACTTGTTTAATACTGCTCTCAACATTCTTGTGTAATTTCCGTCTAGTTTCCTCTCCAGCCGCTTCGTAGCGTCCATGTGGTGCATCCATATAGCAGTATCGACACAACCACTGCCTGGAAGAAACTGCGTTTCATTTTATCAGTTAGGTCCGACTTCCATATGACCGAGAGCCTATCGATAGCTGTCCATGCCTTCGTCAGTCCATGCCTTCGTCAGTCGTGTGTCGATGTCTTTTTCGGTTGATGAGACGCTACTTCCTAGGTAGGTGAATTTGTCTACTAGTTTCAGAGAGGCTCCGTCTAGTGTGGCAATGTTGCCCGTTTGGTTGTAACACATATATTCAGTTTTGTTTGCATTGACATGGAGGCCAATGCCAGCTGCGGCTCGTTCCAGACTATGCAGTAGTGTCTCTGCTTGATTAGACGTATTCGCTAGTAACCCCAAGTCATCAGCGTAGTCGGCGTCCGTGATTGTTTTTGCGGGGTACCTTTTGCTTCTTCTCTTAGTCAGCTCGAAGCCATTTTCTCTGATTTTGTCGATCGAAGTCCTAAGCACATAGTCTAGACAGATGATAAAGAGGTACGGGGCTAGTGTGTCTCCTTGTAGTACTCCTGCAACAATGTCGAAGTATTCCGTGTCTCCATCTGGTGAACGTACTTTCACTTTGGTGTTTCTGTAGAGAATCATTATCGCTGCTACTGTTTCTTTTGGTAGCCCGTATGCTAGTAGGATTTGCTCCATCTTCCCTCTGTGTATGGAATCGAAGGCCTTGGTAAAGTCGACAAATAGTAATGTCGCCTGTAAGTTTTTTGCCCGAACGCCTTCAAGGATTCTACGGATGGTCAGTATTTGTGAGGTTGTGGATCTATTTCTCCGGAAGCCGTTCTGGTTTTTCCTGAGGATGTTGTCTATTTTGGGTTCTATGCGGTTTCGTAGTAGGGCATTGTAAATTTTGGCTGCTATGGATGTAAGTGTTATCCCTCGGTAGTTCTTGGCTAGTCCGAGGTCGCCTTTTTTAGGGAATGGAAGGATGCATCCCTTCGTCCATCTTTCTATCCTATTTTGACTATAGACTGCGTTGCATTGCCGGAGCAGTATATCGTCGAATTGTCTAGTCTTCCACACTTCTGGGGGGATCTCGTCTAGCCCTGCTGCTTTCCTATTTTTAATTCTTCTGAGAACTGAGTCGAGTTCTTCTTTGGTGAAAGGACCTAGTTTAACGTCTAATTGCTTACTAATAATTCTGGTGATCGGTTCATCCGTTATTTCCGGTGGGTTTCCTAGTAGATTTTGGAAATGCTGTTCCCACAGTTTTACTCTTTCTTGTTGGCTTGCAGCTTTCAATTTTGCTTTGGCTGTGCTCTTCCTTCTACTTACTTCGTTTATTGTTTGCCGGGCTATCCTGGATTGTCTATCTTCCACCGAGTCTCTAATCTTATCTATCTGATTTTGTATGTATTCTGCCTGTTCTTTTAGATATATTCCTGTTAATTGATGTTGAGCCTTTTCTAGTTTTCGTGCATTTGTGTTTGTTGGGTTCTTTTGATAGCTTTTGGAGGCAGTTTTCACAAGTGCACGTTTTTCTCTAACTGCTGGCGTTTCCCAAGGGGATCTATATTTAGTTCTAGGTTTTGTTGGAATACACTTTGCTGCCGCCTCAAGGTGTGCTTCTACAAAATTTTCATATTCGTCATTTGGGGTACCTCTTTCTGCCTTCTCTTGTAGTGCTTCGAATCTGTTTCTTAATTCTAATGCATATTTATCTCTAATATCTCTGTTGTTGAGTAGGGCCCAGTCATAGTGCTTGGTTGTCGCTTTACGTGTGGCGTTTTTTCGTAGGCTTAGACGTACTTTGGCCGAAACTATTCGGTGATCGGAGGACACACCCTCGAAAGAGGAATATGCCTCGCAATTCATCGCACTGTTTTTCCATTTCCCGTTTATAAGGACATAGTCTATCTGTGCTTTACTCTTATTCGCGTATGTGTAGGTCCATAATTTCCCCTCCCTTTTTTGAAAGTATTAAGAATTATAATCACAATTAATAACAGTATTAAAATTATTATTACTAATCGTCAAACTAATTAATATTATAAACTAATCATCAACTCATTATTATTCAAAAATTAATAACATCAATGCCAACAAAAACAAAAACAGACATCAACATCTACCACAATATGTTTTTAGTTAATATAATAATTAATACTAATAACAAATCCTTCTAATTAATACTAATAATTATTACTATGTACTACAACATCATCACAAAAGCATCATTCATAATATGTGATCAATACAAAAACTATTTCCTATATCACTTCGTTGTTTAAAATATATAATGAAATAAGAATAAATTTAGATCACATAGAAATATGTATATATATATTCAAATCCAAAGTACATTAACTTTGATTAAATTAAAAATTACCTATTCAATCAAATTAATATAATACATTTTTAAAAATTTTAAATTAAAAAAACAATAGTATTTAAAAAATCAAATTAATTTTTTTTATAAATGTGCCGAAAGTCATTTTACATAAGCTTAAATCTATTTTTATGATGACATTTAAATATCGATTCATTTCTTTGATTTAGTCATTTATTAGTATTTCTATATTTTATAATGCTATTTTTTTCTTCTAGACAGATATTGCATCTACTTCTGAAATTACTTGGGGTGGTTGATCTTTTAATAAAATTCCATCTAACTAATCGTGTAACGCCACTATCCTTCAATCTGCTGAACTATTTAGAAAGGGCTGTTTGGTTTCTTAAAGGGTTTGTTAAGTTGGAGACCGTAGTCAAGGGGGACCGAAGGCTCCCTTTTCAATAGCTGCTACACCGAAGTGTAGGGAAGGGTGCTACTCCTTTCCCTGAGTTGCTCCCTTCTATCTTTGATCTCTACCTTACAATGCTGAGGCATCAAGTAACATTTTTGAATCTTTGGTATGACTCGACCCGGGATTGAACACTGGTCTCTCGGGCCTTTAGACGAACACCCTAACCGCCAGGCCAAGGGTTAGAAAAAGAATGCATATCGTTATAAAACCTATGCTTCCAACTTCCAGCAGAAATTCCAAAGTATATCTTTATGTCGTTTTTGTTTTCCATTGGAAAAATGGTTGCCTAGTACTCTACGTTCACGGAATAACATTTACCGCCAACAGAACATTCTTCTCTAAACCTGCAGTTACAAAATGGTTTATTCAAAGCTTGTATATCAACAGATGGTTTTCGATTAAATTTCTATAATAGTTGCAAATGATTTCATATAATTTATTAGTAAATGAATAACCGACTTTTATTGTTTTCCAGTTAATTTTTTTTCAATAGTTTATTTCCATTGAAATGTTTATCTATGAGCCTTAGTAAGTTGTAAGTACTTAGTAAGTACTTGCTTATATTAATGGTTGATAATTTACAAAAAGTGGGGTTGAACCATTGTACTTTTCTTTTTCTGTGTTTAGTTTTATTATTTCTACAGCTGCTATCATTGTTATTACTGTTACTGGTGTTATTCAATCTAATATTTGTTTCACTATTCACAATCCAAGCGTTACTACTATTATCATTATTATCATTATTACAGCTATTATTATTATTATTATTATTATTATTATTACTGTTGTTAACGTTGTTATTTTCATTAAATATACATAATATTTATATACATATATACGCATAATATTTATATGGCTGGATAACAAACGTATTTCCTATCGAAGTCGGATGCAGATGTTTTGTTGCCAACTCAACCTCGTTTTTTTACTAAACTTATACTTCCTCCATCAGACAAGTAGAAATACATGGAAAAGATCCAAGATAAGGTTCTAACTGCATCAGCGTGGATATGGCAATCCCATAGAGGAACAACACTCTGACAAAATCTGGTGGTGTTGTGAGATACTGCTGGGGTGCTCTGGGCTAGTGGTAATAATGCTTCAGCCCCAAAACCATGCCTGAACCCAGAGTCATCATCTGATGAAGGCTTTGTTGGAATCAATGCTGTTGTACAATCACCAGTTATTATATGATGCATGCTATATATATATATATATATATATATGTGTGTGTGTGTGTGTGTGTGTGCTGAAAAGATAGATTTGTAGTGAATTTGATAGTATGATAAAAATCAGAGGAAAGTTGGATAAATCAAACACCTAACTCCGATTTAGATGTGTGATATTTCGTTCGGCTTTTATTTCATCTTCACGAACTTCTTCAAGACAGAGACTGTTTTCTGAGTTTTTCTATTTAAAATCATGTGAGGAGAGTACAGGGGGTATAGTTGTAGCAGGAATAGTTGGGAGGGATTTAAAGTCGAATGTATCAGGATTCATTAAAAATTTTTTGTTTTGAAAGTGGAGATAGATTTTAGGAAGTTGATAAAAAGGAAATTGGGAAGGGTTTGTGCGAAAGGGAGTTTTGGCATGACTTGATTCATGGAAAAGATATTGACTATAATGTGAGGTCACAGAAAATTGTCTCTCAGCAGCCAGTGTCAGTTCCAAAAAATCCCGTCATTTCCTTCCGGTGGTGACAACTATAAAAGTCCCTTCCAAGAAGATGTTCCCCTTACAATAAAATAATTCCAACACTATATATATATATAGACAAGTTTTATTAAAGACGATGGAACAGTGTTTATTACTTTTAGTTGTAAATTATCAAGTCTTCTTGTTATTTTTCTTATGTCGGGATCCTGGTGGTAAAAGAATTGTCCCATATTTTCTGCCCAAGCGCTTTCGGTTGTTATCAAGGGTAGTGTAGTTTTAGTTGACAGTTTGACAATTCCTTTACCACCTGGATCTCGACACAAGAAAAATAACAAGAAGACTTGAAAAATTACAACTACAAATGATAAACACTGTTCCGTCGTCTTTAATAAAACTTGCCTTAATAATAACTTACTACCTAAATATACACTCTTCAATATATATATATATATATATATATATATATATATATATATATATATGACCGAAAGAGATCTCTTTCTAGTTTATCGTACACACAAGATAATGATTGCAACTAGCGTCCACGAGAGCATTCACCAGATGCTATTGGTGCTGAGACTTTCTTCAAAATGGAAAAAAAGGGGTTTCTGCTCATAGGATCGGCGCATAGCAAAATGTCGATGAAATTTGTCAAAAAATCAAAATAAGTAAAAGAAAATTTTCGGCTAACCCGTGCCCTTCACGGTAAAAAACAAAGAAAACCCAATTTGGTCCGATCAGAAGAGAAAAACGATATAAACGACAAGTTTCTCGACAGTGGGGCCAGATCAAAAGAAGGCAGACGACATTCCGCAGACCAGAACTCCAACTGAGAGAGAGAGAGAGAGAGAGAGAGAGGAAACTCGAAACCACGCATCAACCACCTTGACTTTCCTCTTTTCCGCTTTGAAGGAAGCGACTAAGCCGTAAATCACCAAATACCCCTCCCCTCTCCGCACTCGTAACATCTGATTGACCGCGTGCGCGTAAGTCTAACAAAACTACCACTATTAAGCATAGGACATTTTTCTACTTTCTAATTCCATATCAACACGTTTTTACAAACCCAGTTATTTGAATTTTTTACTTATTTGTTTCCAATAAAATTGTCAAAATTTTTACGTACATTCGTGTTCTTTGTTTTTGCAACTTGTAACTATACACTGATATAACACACACACACACACACACGTATATATATATATATATATATATATATATATATATATATATATATATATGTAAAAAATATTTTTGTATATACAAAATACAGGAAAATGTATTCCACAATATATTATCTATAAACATATATATATATAAATATTCTCTTTCTCTCCATTATCACTATAACACATCACTCATAAGTCCCGAGTCTAACTAATAAAAGAACAACTTTTAGGAAAAATTCGACTTTATTTATCAACATAGTCTCCTTCTTGGGTGATAGAATGATTCCAGCGCTTCTCTAACAATTCAATGTCTTGTTTTGTAGAACGATTTGTCTTTGGTCTCAGTTTCCTATATCACTTCTTCATTGGAACCAAATCTATTTTCTTGGACCATTCTTTTGTGGTGTACAAAAAAGTCAGTTGTTGTTGGGGGATAAATCTGAAGATTTGGGTGGGTGGGTGTGGAAGCAATTCGAAGTGCAATTCATGTAGTTTTGTCATCGTTGCGATCGACTTGTGACACGGTGCATTGTCTTGGTGAAAGAGCACTTTTTTCTTCATTTGTGGCCGTTTTTGTCGATTTTTTTCCTTCAAACGCACCAATAATGCTACATAATATTCGTTATTGATGGTTTTTCCTTTATTGTTTTAACTTCTTTTCCTTTTCGCCTGTTACTCTAATAATTATATATATATATATATATTTATACTATAATCAATATTTGCTGTTTTTCACCCTCAAATCAAGCGTGTAAGTCATCAAAAGAGACGAAGTTTACATTTTTCACCGAAATAAATTTATAATAACAATTTAACCAGGTTTGAGTTTTCTTCCCGTTACTTTGGATCATATATTCATTTATATATACGCACACACACACACACACACACATATATATATATATATATTCCATACAGCCATGTTGCGTTTATATATATATATACATGTATATATATACACATTTTTATACTCATATAGCTAGGATTTATATCATACATCTTCATTGATGCGTCAGGATGGGTCTTCAGTGATATTTCCTTTATATATATATATATATATATATATATATATATATAGAATATATATCACGAATATACTCATATATATGTATATACATACTTATATATATATATATATACTTATGTATATATATATATATATATATATACTCTGAGTGTGTATGTTATATATATTATACTTGTATTACATATTAATTTATATATGTGTAAATTATATATATATATATATATATATATATATACCTCTGGACTAAAATATAAGACCACCGTCAAGAATGAAGAAAAAGATTTTGTTTATAATTTTTACATTATGAAAATCAGACATATGAAAGATAACGTTAAGAGGCATTTAAATCTAAAATAAACATTTCAGCTCATTTTTTTATCCGTGCTGATGGCACGAAAAGATGATGATGATGATGATGATGATGATGATGGCATTTATGCTAAATTTTCAAATTTATTTCTGACATAAATATAAGACCACTAATAAAAACTAAAGAAAAAGGACTTAATTTAATTGCAAAATGTATTATATATCGTCTAAGTAATATAAAAGCTAATAAGACTGTAAAACTTCAAATACTAAAAGCATAAATGGCTAAATGAACTGAATTATCTGAATTTGAGAAAGGCGAGGTTACAATTCGGAAATGAGGCGGAAAATCTCAGAGAGAAATTTCCAAGGCCTTAGGACACAGTAAAACTGTTATCTGCAATTACTTGAAAAGTCCATATAAGTATGGAATAAGAAAACCGACTGGCAGGCCGGAAAAATTATCACCACAATTCAAGAGAAGAATTGTTCGCGAAGAAAAAAGAAAACTTCATCAACATCAAAAATATTGAAATCTCTACTCCTTGCAGTATTAGAACTATAAGAAGGCATTTAAACAACCAAAAAATCAAGCATAAGAAAAGAATCCATCGTCTAAGGTTAACAATGAAGCACAAAGAGAAACGACTGGAATATGCACATCATTATGAAACTATGAGTGCTAAAGAATTGAGAAAAGCTGTTTTCTCGGACAAAAAGAAATTCACTTTAGCCGGTCAAGATGGCTTTTAGAAATACTGACACGAAAAAGTTTTTCCAGAAGAGAATTGCACAAGGCAGAGTGGAGAAAGGCCTTTTAAGATCGTTGGGGGTCTCATCTTCAGGAACACTTAAACTACAATTTGTCAGTGGTCGATAAAAAGCAGCAGATTATGTAAAGATGCTAAATGATTTATCTCTCGCACAAGAAAGGCGTCGTCTATGTGGAGAAGAATAGATTTTTCTGCAAGATAATGCTGCTATCCACAATGCATCAATAACAAAGACGTACTTTCTTGAACAAAAAATAAGACTTCTTGATCACTCAGCTTGCTCTCCAAACCTCAATCCTAATGAAAATTTGTGGGGATTAATTATCGAAAAAATTTATGAAGGAGGTCGACAGTACTCAGCAATTTCTGAACTCAAAAACGCAATCATAGACGCATGGGGAAAATACCTTGAGAAAATAGTTGATAGTATGCCTAGCCGAATTTTTGAGGTTAAGTAGCAAAAAGAACTTCGTATTTTTGTTTGGCGCGTTAATTAATTTGACCGTTAGGGTCGACACATATTTTCACCCAATCAGGATGACTTATCCTATTCATCCCGAACCATTTTTCCGAGCAGCACCAAATTGGGGAAAAGCCGCCAAACATTCTCTTCCTTAGAACTTTTTCAAACAGGACAGACGTAATTACTGTCCGCTCTCCTTTTAGCAGCAGCATCCCGACACCATGAGGAAAGCCATCTAATTTATGGACCTCTTGAATCTATTCTCTTTGACCAAGGGTTCCCAGTTGAATATGAATTAGATGAATTCAATCCGCCTCACACCGGAACAACTTTACGTCACCTCCAAAATTGGCTATGTCGACTGCGAAAAAAGAATTACGCTCAGACATCCAGCTACTTCATCCCTGGGCAACATTTTCTGGAGACATTCACGCTTCTCTCCCCAAACGACCAGGATCACATATTCCTGGACGACGACAACGTTCCTGCCCTCAACCAGCAAAAATGGGTAAATAGTAGGACAGACTAGGTTCCCAAAGTGAGGCAGCTAGTCTAGGAGAAGGAAAACTCTGAATTCAAACCTATTAAACTCCGCTTAAAAATTGACCTTGTGTCATATCATAACAACGACACAATAAAGACGAGCGACGCAGTTCTTAGAAAAATATACCTCTCACTTTATTTGAAAGGGTTGTGTGTGAGAGGGTGTTGGAGACCGAACAGAACTGCAACATATTGACCCCCACTCTATCGTTTCTTTCCCGTTCTCCTGGGCTGCTCAACCGGAGGCTTGGGGGCCCAGCCTCTCTGGGTGCTGGTTTTCTCTACCGCATCTTATCTCCAACTCGTCTGATCCCCAACTGCTCAATCGGGGGTCCCGAGGGCCCCTTCTGCTGGGTGCTGTTTTCTCTACAGCATCATTTCCCCAACTCTCATTGAACTTCCTGTGCACTGAGTTATATAATAGTTCGTCGCCCACTCAATCTCTTCCCATAAATGGCCAACAGCATATACAACTTCCGCCGTCTTTGGAATGGCATGTTTTGATCATCATCAAACGGAAATAACTGTCATGCAGTTCACAGGTCACCCTCTTCAGGTACATCAGTTTGTGACTGTACGGTGGGATTTTAACTCTGTCCCATATTGTCTGCCAAGCTCGCCCACGCCAACGGAATATACAACTTCTGCCGTCTTTGGAATGGCATGTTTGGCTGGGTCGGAGGTCAATATGCAACATAAATTCATTTCTATGTCTACATCTAGCTATTAAATCACATCTCTGATTTAATTGGTTACCGGGATCAGGATACAACATAGTTTGTATCTTTTCTTCTAGACATAAATTACATCTATCAACACAGCAGCTCGGAGTATTAGACATTTTTAATATACTCCATTGAATTTCTAGGGTTAAACCCTTATTTTTCAATTTCCAAAAATGTTTGGACAAGGCTGTTTGATTTTTCAAGCGGTCATAAGAGAAAGAATGAATGTGGTTATTAAACCTTAATTTCCATCTCGTCGATGAAGTTTTTTCTTATTCTTAATGTTTTCTTTTGGGAAAATAATCCCTTGGCATACGACATTTTCTAAATTACACAAACCTTTCATTGGACAATTAATTTCACTTTTACAATTGCAATCGTTTTCTTTACTTGTATTATTACTGTTGTTGTTGATGTTATTATTATTTACTCCTTTAGAGTTTTTCGCATCAGTATTAGCTGATGGTTTTTCACTGGAGTTTGAGTGACAGCAAGTCTCCTCAAGTCTCCAGGACTCGTCTCAGGATTCTAGCCGTTCTCAGCAATACTGTTATTTGGATAGTCTCTACTCGTCCGCCAAATTCCAAGTCCCCCCGGCCTTTTAATAATCCTTTAGTTATTGTGCCAAAAGCACCAATCACAATTGGCACAATCGTTACTTTCATGTTCCACAGCTTTTTCTGAACAATGCAGTAGTTTGGATAGTCTCTACTCGTCCGCCAAATTCCAAGTCCCCCCGGCCTTTTATTAATCCTTTAGTTATTGTGCCAAAAGCACCAATCACAATCGGTACAATCGTCACTTTCATGCTCCACAGCCTTTTCAAATCTCTAGCAAGGTCGAGGTACTTATCCTTTTTTTTTTTTTTCACATTCCTTCAGATTTATTCTGTGGTCCGCCAGGACAGCAAAATCGACAATTTTGCAAATTCTCTTTTTTTGTTGTTGATTATTATCAGGTCTAGTCTTCTGGCCGCGATTAGGTGATCCGTTTGTATGTTAAAGTCCCATAGGATTATTATTAATTTGGTCTTAATATTTCCTAATTATTTCATTATTATTAGTGTTAATCATCTTAAAGAAATTTCTCGTGCAAGAGTAACTAATTTTTAAAGTTTTCCTTATAAATATTTTATGTGATATATTATACTGGTTAAAGTGTCTAGATAAAAAATTAATTTCCTATATGCATATTAACAAGTTTACAAAAATAGGAGTTGTAACGGTAGCACCATGAAACAAAAAATGAGGTAAAAGGCTCGACTGGTAAAGAAGTTGTCTATTCGCAATGGGTCTTCGTTCCTTCTTTAAACCTTTCTTTGACCCTTCTTTAACCGTGAAACTAAAAACAAAATAGAGAACAACTTCTGTAATCCCTTTCACACAGATCAATAATTCGGGCAAATACAGATACAGTGTGTGATTCTTACCTCTGTTCGCCTCAAAGAATGCCTCCTTCGCAAAGTCTAAAATCGCAGTTGTCAGGCAACACGTGTGTTCTGCTCGGAGGAATGGTAATCAAAAGGTAAACCCTTCTAACGGTGTCACGTGTGTGACTGGTCAGTGTACAATGGTAATGTGTACCCAACTCTAAGGTGCCCGTACCAAACAAGGGAGATAGCTACCTCATTTACAGGGGAGGTGAACCATATAATTTGCCTTTTTCTATTTTTACGACAATTTACCTTATTATTACAATTCGTATTTTCTCTATTATTCTTTATTATTATTATTAATATCATTAGGCACTTTCAGTTCCAGATAAATAAACTTATCTTTCAACCTGCAACTCTTGAGGGTTTTAATATACATTTTACTACCGTCATTGAAATGTTTCTTATTTGATGATACTCTCCTGATTCTCATATTAGCAGCTTTAGTAACTTATCTAATTATAGAATTTTGGAGATTAGAATTAATATTGATATGGGAAGGATATTGGTCTTTTTTAAAGAATGGTCACAAAGAGTTGTCAGTGAGGTTCAGTGTAACATCTAGAAAATTTGCTACTTTAATATTAGAAGAAATTTCGATTTTAAATCCGAAGAATTTAAAGGCGCTTATAATCTTTTTTTTTTGTATACTCGGACAATTAGGACCATCAAAATCAGGGATGTAGAATATTCCGTCATTATGGTATCATATTTACCCAACCCCTCCGCTCGGGCAGGATATGACACAAGGTCAATTTTTTTAAGCGGAGTTTAACAGGTTTGAATTCAGAGTTTTCCTTCTCCTAGACTAGTTGCCTCACCAAGGCTGAAGAACCTACTATTTACCCATAGCTGGAGGGAGAATAATTGGATTCATACCTTTCCGAAGGTTATTAGTACTATGAGAAATGCAATCAGTCCAGGATTTGAACTCGTGTCACCGTGTCCAATTCCTGCGACGATAACCATTACATCCTTATTCCGTCATTATGGTATAAACCTAATTGAATGGGGTCAACTATTCTGCTAAGTGTATCTAACGCACAAGATCTGCTATTTGAGCAGAATCGTATTCACCCAGAGGAACATCAAAATTATCCAAGCCACGTAGACTCATTATTCTTAAATACAGTTTTCCTACACGCTAATATTATTAGGTATTGTTCTTCCGTTACTTCCTCGTAGTTTTTTTTTTTTTGCATAGTTACGATCAATTAGAACTTTTTTGTTATGGATGGATAAAACTCAATTATGTCAAACTAAATAAATGTGGCCTGGTTTTTTATTTTTAATATTTCTAAACCATTCAATTGTATCATTAGAGTTCTTCCAAAAATTAATATGGTAGTTTTTTGTATCGTATTTTGAATTATATTTTTTAGATTATCCCTAATTCAGTTTTAGAGGGTTTAATTAATCTCGATTGTAATTTATTCTCAAAATTAGGTTTTAGGTCTTTTTAGATAAGATGTCCGCATCTTTAATTCTAAATTTCACAAACATATCGTCAATATGTAATTTATTAGCAAACTTAAAAGTATCGTTATTTATTTGGGAAATAGTAT
Organism: Sepioteuthis lessoniana; assembly: GCA_963585895.1. Classification (NCBI taxonomy): domain Eukaryota; kingdom Metazoa; phylum Mollusca; class Cephalopoda; order Myopsida; family Loliginidae; genus Sepioteuthis; species Sepioteuthis lessoniana. Next base: position 84,625 of record CAUZXS010001194.1, on the reverse strand, counting down.
CTTTATGGTCAATTTTGTAAATATCGGTAATTTTATTCCTCAGAATTTCCTGGTAATTAGAGAGGTTGGTTTTAAATATGCTTTTTGATTTATCAGCTCTCACCTACATACATTTTGAATTTTCCATATATATATATATATATACACAATATATATATATATATATATATATATATATATATATATACTTACACGATATATATATATATATATATACTTACACGATATATATATATATATACTTACACAATATATATATATATTAAAAGTAAAGTTAGTGACCTTAGTCGACGGTGACCCGAACTCTCCCTTTTAAATAGCTACAACACAAAAGTGTCGCAGAGGGCACTACTCCATTCCCTGGATAGCTCCAGTTTACCCTTGATCCTTACCTTATAATGCTGAGTGTTAAGCAAGGCGGCATCAAGTACCATTTTTTGAGTCTTTGGTATGACTTGACCTGGGATTGAACCCCGGTCTCCTAGACCATGGGCCAAAAACTCTACTCCTTATGCCAATGACCCGGTACAATATATATATATATATATATATATATATATATATATATATATATATATATATATATATATATATATATATATAAGAGGATCATTAAATAAAAGCATAAAAAACTGCGGGATCTGAATTGATCAGCTCGACCCTCTCCCTGCTGTCATGACAACGTCTTTCTTTCTGATCTTCTCTGAGCACTCCTGGAACAAACTTTGCGCAAGTCTTCCGCATCTTCAGTTCCTCACGAATAATTGTGTGTACATTTCCCACACTGATATCAAACTGAGCACTCATTGTCTCTATAGACACACGACGGTCCTTATCCATTAAATTCTATATTTGGTCAATCAGCTCTGGTGTTCTGAGTTCCTTACTCCTCCCACACCTCTCATTATCCCTCACAGACTCCCTGCCGTCCTTGAATCTCTTATGCCACTCAAAAACTGATGCTCGATTCATGCAAGATGCTCGAAAAGCAGTCTGAAGCATTCCATAGGTTTCTGTGGCATTTCTTCCAAGTTTAAAACACAATTTTATTGCATATCGATCTTCTAAAGTGTCCTCACGTCCAGATTGCATTTTTGAAATTTACCAGCTGTGACAACCAGGCTTTAGTAGGGCATATTCCAATTGCTGCTGTAACTGTTCATTCGAACCTGAAATCATAAAAACTGGTCAGTCAAATCATAAGATGTATAGCAATAACATACTGAATTGTCAAGAGTCTACGACAATTCTAAATGCCAGTACAAAAAAGTCTGGAAACTTACTGAAAGCACCACGTATATATACTATATATATATATGTATATATACAATTTATAGATATATACAATATATATATATATACATATATATATATATATATATATATATATACAACACTTATATACGATATATATATATACACAATGTATATATACAATTTATATATACACAATATATATATACAATATATACATACAATATATATATATATATATATATATATATATATATATATATACAATGTATATATATATATACAGTATATATACAATATGTACAATATATACGTATATACAATATATATATATATATATATATATATATATATATATATATATATATATATACATTTATACAATATATATATAAACCTGCTCGTGGGTAGTGTTCGCCAATGGTCCGGGAGACCTGAGTTCAATCCCAGGATACGTCTCACCAAAGACTTTAAAATATGGTACTTGATACCTCCTTGCTTAACACTCAGCATTATAAGGCATGTATCAAGCGTAAAATGGAGCAATCCAGGGAATGGAGTAGCGCTCTCCCCTCCACCTCGGTGTAGTAGCTATTGAAAAGGGAGCCTTCTGGTCGCCCTCGACTACGGTCGCCAAATTACTATATATATATATATACACAAAATATATATATATATATATATATATATATATATATAATCTCTCTCTCTCTCTCTCTCTCTATATATATATATATATATATATACATTATATTTGAAAATAGTCTTTTTTCTGTTTACATCTACCTATTAAGTCAAATCTCTCATTTGATATTTTACCCGGATGAAAGTATAACATAATTTGATCTTTTCTTTCAGACACGAATTACATATACTATCAAAGCAGCTAGTAGTAGATCTCTCTCTCTCTCTATATATATATATATATATATATATATGGCAGATCAAGTAAAAGAAGAAATTACATTGTACGTTCATCTTCATTTTTAGTGCAGTTTGTGATTTTTAAAACGTGTTTACTTTCTGCCGTTGATGTCATTACGCGTTTGCACTAACCATTTCTTGATGATACGTAATCACAACGAGCAGGATGATTTTGCGTGCATTTCATTAATACTGAAGACTTTTCGCTTTCGACCAAATCCAACTCGATGCATCTTGCACTGTTGTCTGAAGACGATTTGAGGCAACTTTCAAACTGCAGTCATTGATTCCTATTTTTGAAAGAAAGGAAATGACTGAGTGTCCTAGAAAACCACGATTACCAACCTCAATAAGAATCACATGGCATATTCAACTTTTACACGCAGTTGGCACGCCGCGTCCTTATCAGTTTTTCTTCTGTTCGTGTGCATCCTCACGGTTTTCTTCCCAGGGGACAGTCAATTCTATGAGGAAGACACTCTTTGAATCAAACCACGCTACAATATCTGGCCACTTTTCTAATTGAATAATGTGAAATGAAAATTGTGGAGATGACTTGAGATCAACTGAAACTTTCCAGTCACTAGGTACATTTAGTAGCTTCATATTGGAATTTTTTGCGCTTCCTCACAGAGCATTTACTTACCTCGTGAAACTGAATTATGGGTTCCTTGGCTGTGACGGGTTATTGGTTTGCTACCTCACATTGTGCTCTTAACAACTCTATGACCAACACCTTGTTATATCGTCATGTGTCCATCTGAAGCGATTTGTGGACATGCAGATAGCACATAGCATAAGGTACCTTAATCACTTTTACTCAAAAAGCACAGATCCGAATCGGTATATCTCCATAATTTTAGGTTAGTCGCATTTGGTAAGCGATCATATGTAGAGCGATCATATGTAGAACAGTGTTTCAATTGCGATTAAGGATTTCCATGATAATTTAATTGGTTCGATATCATTCCATTTTTTCCAAGCACATTGTTTGGCCTGAGTAACAGGTCTGGTTGTTCTTTGCTCCTCCTCAAACATCCTGACTTCTTCGCTCACCTTTGGGCCCACTTTGGAGAATACGTAGTTGTTCGTGCTACCTAGCCCATACTATATATATATATATATATATATACGACATATATTCAATACATATATGTATATATGAATATATATTTATGCGCATATATATATATATATGTAGACATATAGAGGTACAAAGGTATCATATAATAACTGATGTTTGTACAACAGCATTGCTTCCAATAAAGCCTTCATCAGATGATGACTCTGGGTTCAGGCATGGTTTCGGGGCCGAAGCATCATTACCACTAGCCCAGAGTGCCCCAGCAGTATCTCACGATACCACCAGACTTTGTCATCACTCTATGGGATTGCCATATCCACGCTGATGCAGTTAGGGCCTTATCTTAGATCTTTTCCGTGTATTTCCTTTTGTCTGATGGAGGAAATCCAAGATTAGTCAAGAAAATGGAGGCTGAGTTTGCAATGAAACCTCTGCATCCGACTTCGATAGGAAATACATTTGTCATCCAACCATTTCTGACACATTGTTCTCGCAAATCTTCATATTTTTCCAACTTACGCTGATGTGTCCAGTCTTCATAAGGGACCGTTAACTCAATAACGAAAACTTTTTTGCTTTCACGGACCAAATGACAATATCTGGACGCTTTGTCGTTAACGCTATTTCAATTGGAAATATGAAGTCATGTTTTAAATCGGTTGCGACGTGCCAGTCCATGCAGCCCTCAAGAAATGATGGTTTTCGCATATTTTTACGTGCAAGTTTCGAAATATTTCCTTCTTCAACGAAATGAATTGCTCTATTGTTGATAATATTTAGAGCTTTATTGGCAGTCTACTGGCTCATTGGTCAAGTGGGTAGAGTGTTCGCCAATGGTCCAGGAGACCTGGGTTCAATCCCAGGTCGAGTCATACCAAAAACTTTAAGAATGGTGCTTGATGTCCCTTTGCTTAACACTCAGCAATATAAGGTACGTATCAAGAGTAAAGTGGAGCAATCAAGGGAAAGGAGTAGCACCCTCCTGTACACCTCGGTGTAGTAGCTTTTAAAAGGGAGCCTTCTAGTCGCCCTCGACTAAATTTCGGCAACTTTACTTTACTTTTATGGGCAGTCTCACAACATATTTTCGAAGCCTCAGCAAAAATCCCCAGGACTTCGTTATGCCTCCGAGTATAGCTTCTTAGAGCGTACTCACATCCAGGGAGAATATGTTTGAGGCTGGCAGTTTTCCCACATGCTCTGGATATAGTTAACCCCCAAGCATGAAGATTGACTGGTGTTGGTAGGACGTCGTAGACTGCTTTTATGAGGAAACTTAATATTTTGGGGTCAATGTGCTTGACTTCTCTCCATGTGACAGCTCTGTCCTTTGCATTCTCCCACTTGGTCCATGCGTCCTGTTTCCTTTGTCCTACAGCTGTAGCAAAATGCCTTTCTCAAGATGATGAATTTCTTCCGACACCATTTTTCTTCTGTTTAACGTGGATTCTTTGGACCACCAACGCTGTGGTGTAGGCCTAGACCTACTTTTCCATTTGCCACTGTGCCAATTATTTTTCATCCAAAGGGCCGATTCAGCACTCTCAACAGCTATTTTTGCCTTCCATTTCCGACTGGTTATCACAAAAGGCTGGGCGTTCTTTACCAGTTGGTCGCGAGACTCACGCAGCATCTGGAAAAATCGCGCTTTTCCTAATTTATATTCCTCAACAAATGACAACGTTGGAAGTTTTAGTTTTGTTGATGAACAATGTTTGTTAAGGAGTTAAGCACTCCCAACAATTTTTTGATAAATTTAATTATTAACCGCTCCATTGTTTCAACTTTTCTTAGTGATACCTTATATATCTGCATTGGCCATGCTAATTTAGGAATTAATCCAAAATAAATGCACCATATTTTATCTTTGTTGATGGGGTTACATTTATCAATGGAGCGTAATCCATCTTGTAGCTGTTTTCTGAGGTCCTGCCAACGATGTCGATCAGTAAGTGGTTGGGAGTAGCAGCAACCGAGACTCTTAACGCTTTTTTCGCGGATCGTGAGCATTTTGCTTCCATCGACAGAAAACTTTATTTCTTTGCAGTTTCCTTTCAGAAACGATAAACTTTGGCACTTTGAAGGTTTTATTTTCATAGCAGCCCATTTGAAGAGCTCTTGGAGGCGGGTCACCAGTTGTTCCATTTATGTATATGCATATATATATATATATATATATATTAGTTTATGTATATATATACATATGTGTACACACATTTACATACATACATACACACACACACACACACACACACACACACACATATATATATATATATATATATATGCATATAAATTTATATATATACGTGGTGCTTTCAATAAGTTTCCAGACTTTTTTGTACAGGCATTTAAAATTGTCGTAGACTCTTGACAATTCAGTATGTTATTGCTATACATTTTATGAGATGACTGACCAATTTTTATGATTTCAGCTTCAAATGAACAGCTACAGCAGCAATTTGAATACAACCTGCTAAAGCCTGATTGTCACAGCTGGTGAATTTCAAAAATGCAATCTGGACGTGAGGAAGAACAATATGCAATAAAATTCTGTTTTAAACTTGGAAAAAATGCTGCCACAGAAACGTATGGAATGCTTCAGACTGCTTTTCGACTATCTTGCATGAATCAAGCATCAGTTTTTGAGTGTCATAAGAGATTCAAGGACGGCATGGAATCTGTGAGGGATGATGAGAGGTGTGGGAGGAGTAAGGAAGTCAATACACCAGAGTTGATTGACCAAAGGGTTAGGTTAGGGTTACTTTGTTGAGGTTTTAAGGAAGTTCAGGAAAAAATTCCTAGGGAAGAGGCTAGCACTCTTCAAATCGGGTCAGTGGCATTTCCACCAGGACAATATACCAGTCCACAACTCTATCCTTGTCACAGACTATTTGACCAAGATCAGCATCAAGACAGTTCCTCAGCCTCCTGATAGTCCAGAACTTGCTCCCTGTGACTTTTGGTTATTCCCTAAGCTCACAAGCTGTCGTTATGAGACAATTGAGGAGATGAAAGAGGCTGTGACGAAGGTCCTTGACACGCTCATACAAAAGGACTTCCATGAGGCCTTCCAGAAGTTGTTGGAACGGTACAACAAGTGCATTGCAGCCGGAGGAGATAACTTCGAAGGGGACTAGAGTTTTATGCGTGTACTATCAATAAAAGTGCCTATACGAAAAAAGTCTGGAAACTTATTGTATGCCCCTCGCATCTTCATATATATATATATATATATATATATATAAACAAATATTTGAATATTTTATGGGGGGTACAAAATTTTATCAATCTTATAAACAGACCAAATTTATTCATGTTAAAAAATAAAAATGAGCTACTGACCGGTTTCGGTCCTACCTGGTCACAGTTAAACTAGGACAATGATTAAGACAAAAGTGAGGAAATAGACTCTGTAAAGTTTGGAAAAAATTTTTTTTTTTAAATTAATGACAGGGAGGGGAATGTTAAATTGTAATTACATTAAGATCCAAAAACATTCCCTCTGCTTACAGAGCGACGGTTTATGGGTCAAAATATATAAGGTCTCTAACACTTTAAGGTGGAAACCTGAGTGGGACCTGCTTAAAATTGTAAACAGATCCGCACATTAGGTTGAGGCACATTCACGGTTATTTATAAGGTGTTCCGCTATTAGTTGGTGACCGTAGTCGATGGCGACCAGAAGGCTCCCATTTCAATAGCTACTACACTGAGGTGTACGGGAGGGCGCTACTCCTTTCCATGGATTGTTCCACTTTACCCTTGATACATACCTTATATTGCTGAGTGTTAAGCAAGGAGGTGTCAAGTACCATTTTTTAAAGTCTTTGGTATGACGCAACCTGGGATTGAACCTAGGTCTCCCGGACCATTGGGCGAACACTTAGCAGACCCATATGTGATATTAATATGGTCAGCAAAGTAGTTTCCGAGCCGTATCTTCGTAGGCACATTGTTACGTGGGTAGAAAATAGATTAATAAGGAGAAATATATATTTTTATGTATATTACAAATGTGTTTTATTTGTCCTTATTATTCCGAGACGTAAAATAAAGTTGAGAAGGAGAGGCGCCAACCCTACCCTTTCTCCTCACACATGATTTGCTCGGTAGTTCACGAGGCTAAAAGAGGAAGAGAAAAGAAAAAAAAGAAGACGGCAAGAAATGGAATTGCAAGTCAACCCCTTTCTACTATTTACCCATCTCAGCTAGCCTTGAACTCTTGGAGTGAACTTTGGATGACCTTACCAGCCATGTGTCCAGCCCTAAGAACCAGTAGAGAGACCCTTCTTGTTTTTGGCACTCGCAAAGTGACAATTGTAGTTGCAGCCCTGACTTCGAGGCGTTAACATCCATTCAGGAGCTTCGTTCCAGTTCACCCGAAACGTGACCATGAAATAGATAACAGAAACCGAACAACTCCTCGTGGCACTTAAATTCAAGGATCTTAAAGAAAAAAAGAACGAAAGAAAATAAGATTGTTAACAAGTCCTAAACTCTCAGTGAGTTTCATATTTCTTTTGCCTTTATGTGCCTACCTTGCAAATCTATTTGAGTTGTGATTCGTCTCGGATTTTATATACAAATAGTATCGTTATTTTTTCATCCCCTTTTGCTCTTAAACCTTTTTTTTAAATCTTATTTTTCCCTAATTACATTGTTAATGTTGTAATAAATTTTGTTGTTAAATCTTCAAATTGTGTTATGTTGGTTTTGTGAGTGCTTGTCGCTTATACTGCTGTGATTTACCGAGCGTCTTCGACTGGAGAAATTCCCTTCCCATAGTTCGCCTTTTTTATTCGAACCTTGGGACATTCTCGCTATTTTATATATTTTTTTATTATTCTCGTTACGTGCCAGCTATCTCAGTCCCAGTGAAACCCTGGTCGTAACAAATGCTGTTTAATTCTTCCGTCTAATCGTTGACCTGATCTTCCGATGTACTGCAAACCGTAAATATATCAAAAGGAATATATCAAAGCACTGCTATTGTAACGTAGCCAGATATACGGATGTGTGAAATAGACATAGGCAATCCAAAATACACGACATACACGAAATTGGTTCAGGTACGAAACTTTTATTCACCTTTTTGAGTTTAAAGGTTTTTCGATATGAGGAGAGAGAGACACAATCTTTCTATGCTGACTGCTTTTACATCGTCAGCTCTCAACCCAACCAACGCGCGGCGCCTGTAGCGCACAAATTCGTCTGGCCTCGCCCAGCTCTGAATCTCGACTCTCTCGTTCAGAGGCAGGAACTCAACTCACTGCTTTTTCTCAAATCCCCAAATCCTCAGCCTTCGCTTCCGGTGCATGACGTCACTTACATTCCCTGGTCCCAATTTCTATCTGGGATTTTTATTTTGACATCTCTGAATGACACATCCTCTCTGCGTGCGCGTGAACACCTGCGCTCATGTTTGCACCTAACTAACCCATGCACCGAGCCGAAAGGTTCTCATCCTAACTAAACCGAAAGGCAAGATATATAAAACGAAATCCCTCCGCAATTATATTACACTATGCTGGTGGTGGGGGGAGAACATCTTTATGAACAGATTGCAAAACAGTACGTGTGTAATACACAATACGTAAATTGGAGGCAAAGTAACACTTCCGTACACACGCAGAAATCTGATGAGCGAAACGATCTCTGATCTCACCCAGCCCGGGAAGTCTGAGATACACAGTATATTTCTGAGCCTAAGCGATTTTGTCTTTTGAAAGTGAGCAATTTAACAGATCGAACAATGTCTTCAGGGTAGCCATTGATACAAAGTGTCTCAGAGATAAAACTAACTTCACAATCAAGTTTCGACTCAGATCGTATCATTAATGCTCTGTGCGCCAAAGTCTTGATCAAATTTAATTCACGCTTTTTTCGGCAAAATGAATACCAACAGATGTATAAACCTGTGAAAGTAGGTTTACGATACACACTCGTAAGGAAACAAAAAGCCTCCAGGACTTGTTCAATATTGCTCGTAGCTTTCTAGAGTAGTTGCCGTCAAGCTTTTTCTCCATACGTTTAGTTAGCATCCATGTAGTGCATCCATATAGCAGTATCGACACGACCGCTGCCTGGAAGAGACTGTGTTTTATTTTATCGGTCAGTTGTAACTCCCAATATGACCGATAGCCTATCGATGGCTGTCCATACCTTTGCTAGTTGCGTGTCGATGTCTGTCTCGGTTGATGAGACACTGCTTCCTAGGTAGGTGAACTTGTCAACTAGTTTCAGAGAGCTACCGTTTAGTATGGAGATGTCACCTGCTTGATTAAAGCACATATATTCCGTCTTGTGTGCATTAACATGGAGACCGATGCCTGCAGCGGCTCGTTCCACACTATGTAGTAGTGTTTCAGCTTGGGCGGGTGCATTTGCCAGAAGCGCTATACCATTGGCGTAGTCGGCGTCGGTATTTGTTTTTGCGGGGTACCTTCTGCTTCTCTCTTTTGTTAGCTTGAAACCATTTTCTTTGATTTCATCGATAGATGTTCTAAGCACGTAGTTTAGACAGATGATAAAGAGATATGGGGCTAATGTGTCTCATTGCAGGACTCCTGCAACAATGTCGAAGTAGACTGTGTCTCCGTCCGGAGAACGGACTTTTTGGTGTTTCTATAGAGAATCATTATAGCTGCGACGGTTTCTTTTGGTAGGCCGTAGGCGAGTAGAATTTGCCCCATCTTTCCTCTGTGAATGGAGTCAAAGGCCTTTGTAAAGTCGACAAATAATATTGTTGCCTCTAGGTTTTTTGCGCGTAGACCTTCAAGAATTCGACGGAAAGTCAATATTTGTAAGGTCGTGGATCTATTTCTCCAGAAGCCATTTTAGTTTTTCCTAAGTATGTTCTCAATTTTGGGTTCTATGCGGTTGCGTAGTAGGGCATTGTATAACTTGGCCGATATGGACGTAAGTGTTATACCTCGGTAGTTCTTGGCTAATCCGAGGTCCCTCAATTTAGGGAAGGGGAGGATGCATCCCTTCAACCTTCTGTTAATAGGATTTTGATTATATGCAGCGTTACAGTGTCGGAGCAGTATGTTCTCGAATTGTCTGGCCTTCCATACTTCTGGGGGTATTTCATCGAGCCCTGCTGCTTTTCTATTTTTGATTTTTCACAGTACCGAGTCGAATTCTTCTTGAGTAACCAGTCCTAGTTTGATGTCTCATTGCTTGCTTATAATTCTCGTGATTGGTTCATGAGTAACTTTCGGAGGGTTTCCGAGTAAATTCTCGAAATGCTGTTTCCACAGGTGTATTCGATCTTGTTGGCTGGTAGCTTTCACTTTAGCTTTGGCAGTGCTCTTCCTTCTGCTCACTTCGTTTGCCATGCTATCCTAGATTGTCTAGCTTCCACCGAGTCTCTGATATTATCGATCTGATTTTATATATATTCTGTCTGTTCTTTGAGGTATATGTTAGCTAATTCATTTGGTGCCGTTTTAAGCTTCAGGACATTGGTATTGGTTAGGTTCTTCCTATTGCATTTGGAGGCAGTTTCCACGTTTGCATGCTTTTTTCTAACCGCTAATGTCTCTCATGGGATCCTAGATTTAGTTCTTTGTTTAGTTGGAATGAATTCCGCTGCCGCTTCTAAATGGGCGTTGACCAAATTCTTATATTTTTCATTCGGAGGACGTGTTTCTGTCTTTTCCTGTGGTGCATTCTATTTGTTTCTAAGTGCTAACGCATATTTATTTCTAATATTTCTGTTATTAAGCGGGCCCAGTTATAGTGCACGGTGGTCGCTGTTCGGATCGCATTCTTTCGTAGGGTCAGTCGTATTTTTGCCGTGACAATTCGGTGATCGGAGGACACACCCTCGAATGAGGAGTGAGCCTCGCAGTTCAATGCGCTATTATTCCATTTCTTGTTTATTCTGTGCTTTAGTATTGTTTGCGTAAGTGTTGGTCCAAAGTTTCCTTCCCTTTTTAGAAAGTTTGTACTAAGGCATGTTAATCTGTTTTCTATCATGAAATCTGTTAGATGTGGCCCATTTCTGTTTGACGAGTTGTGTAGGCTGAATTTGTGGTTTCCGTTTTTACCAATTTGGGCATTCATGTCTGCTAATGACGAGAACGTTGTGTAACGTTACGCCCTCACCCCCACCACATTTTAGATCAGTCTTCTAACCATTCCACTTCTTAGCCGGCCCGTGATCAACTAGTGGCTGAGGGGGTAACGCACATTTCTTTACCGCTACACAAGAATACGATCGAGGGAGACAGGAGAAAATAAAACAGACGAACAAACACGAACAAAGCTTGGGGTTAACCAAGAGCAGAAGGAGGTATTGCAACACTACATTTCTGTGTGCAGACTATCGCTAGCGTGGGTTACTAGCGAAAATTCCACAAGCACTGGAATGCCGACATCTTTTGACTCAATCTTCTTCGCTGGACCCTATCTTGTCTCCCCTACTGTCTCCGGAGTCCGGTGTTGACTGCCCCTGTCCGTGGTTCCACGCCAACTCTCTGCTGTCCCGCCCCCAACTGCCTCTCAGCTCCTTTTCCCAGCCAACTCTCATTCGCGTCCCCTTACCACTTCCGGATACGGCGAGATTTCATGTCCAAGAATCCTTTGTCTGGTTTCGCGCTAAAACAGACAAAGGAATCGTCTGCCCTGGCGGGAAACCCATATAGTGCTACAGAATTTGTGGTTTCCGTTTTTACCAATTTGGGCATTCATGTCTCTGCTAATGACGAGAACGTTGTGTTTTGGGATGCTACGAACAAGAGAGGATAACTCATCATAGAAGGCGATGAGTTCAGTTTCTTCACTAACGTTAGTAGGGCTGTAGCAGGAGATTACTGTTGCGCAGGGATTGCCATTAAAAGTAGCTACCATCATC